>SDVV010002965.1:0-22082 GCA_016164225.1 Gammarus roeselii | reverse complement strand
CTACCAGTTCAACTGGCTGCACCACAACACCGTCCAATACAAAGTCACGTCACGCTACCAGTTCAACTGGCTGCACCACAACACCGTCCAATACAAAGTCACGTCACGCTACCAGTTCAACTGGCTGCACCACAACATCGTCCAATACAAAGTCACGTCACGCTACCACTTCAACTGGCTGCATCACAACACTGGACCGTCAAGTCACGCTATCAGTTCGACTGGCTGCACTACAAACAGATAAGGCAGTGCATACACTGAGGCTTCAACGCTAATCACCATCCTAACTTCTAGAGATCTACAAACTTGTCTTACCTGTGTAATGCACGATATGGAGACACCAAATAGGACAGTAGGCTTAACAATACAGTTTATCCCCCAGTGCGTGGTGTGAAGAATAGTTCAGGTGATAATGCAGCTCAGCACTTGTACACAACCACTTTCTACCACAGCCAGCAGCTCACTGGCGCACGGTAGTGACTGAACCAAGGAGGTTGGATTGATGGCGGCGGCACCAAGGAGGTTGGATAGATGGAGGCGGCACAGCCGCTCCAGACTGACACATGGCTGGACTGGCTGTCGGCCGGCTGGAAGCCACTTGGAGGGGCAACCTCGCGCGCACCAATGCATTGAAATGAAATCCCATGAGCTGCGAAATAGTAGAACTGTAGTCACTTTTATTAGGTAAGTACACGATACACTTAATTGATTTGATTTGGACTTCATTTCCACCACAGATAATAAACTTTAAAATAGTTTTTATGGTGTTTCGGTATCGTTTAAATCATCAATTTGGAGAGAACAGTGCTTAGACTGGGTGCATCGATGAGGTAACCACATGTTTCCCATCAAATTGCCAAACTTGTTCAAGAGGCATCGCGTATGGAACATTCACATCTTACTGAATATTACTTCAAATTGACCACTTAATAGCGATTTTTTCATTCCATAAAAAACTCTAACCTTATCTCTTAGGAATCGAGATCTAGAAGTTAACATAGCGATTCTTGTGCGGTTTCAGCATTAACACTAGAGAGAGTAAGTCATTATACGTTCAATAGCACACGTTTGTCTGAATTGAAGGAATTAGTACGTGATGAAGTGGATAATTATCCTCGTGGTTCGGTTTTTTTGTGACATAAAAACTTGTGCATTGTCCTCCTCGTCTTAATGTATTTTTCATTGCATAATTTTCGTATGACATTGCACAGTATACTGTCGCTGCATAGACCTCGAATAAAAAATGATATCAAAATTGCACGGAAGCCCATCTTTGCGTGCATCAAGCGAGATGCACACAACTTGCCCTGCATGCAACTTTAATTAACAATCGCGTACGGCCTAATGTCTAAATTCAAGCTGTAATCCTTTGGTAAATCATATGTGCCTTCTGATAAAATGCATTGTTTTTAAATGCTTTCAAGCAACATACTTCTATGCGGCGAAAAAACACTTCGGATGTACAGCAACTAACGAATACCAAGAGCTCGTCAATTTTTAATAATTGAATTCATTTGAATAGACTTTATTGTAATAATGTGTAATTATTAATAGATGAAACCAAGTTCCTTTAAAAAGTGTTTGTTTCATCCAATCCTGACATGTCTCAGGCCAGGTTAGGTTTCTGCGATCAAGAGTTAGAGCGCAAATAATGCATTATTCCCTATCTATCCTTCAGTATTTCGGTCCTCCGCATAACGGCCGCCATGTGGCTGTGGCCGGTGGCTTGGCTTCACTCGCTAACGTTCATAAAACTGGCTGTGCCGCCTCCACCTTATCAACCACTCCATGCGTATTATTGCTATAAAACAGCTGTTCAGCTATATTCTACGTAGTAACTGTCAATTCAAGGTGTTTTTTAGGTGTTTACCAGGTAGCAGGCACAGAACATAGCAATGTCACATATTATGCCTGGCAACAATGAATCTTATATACCTTGCTGTAGCTTATGTCTATAAGATAACTGCAATACACCAATATCCTGCGTTTGTGTATTAATTTTGTGGGAAAAGCTTCTATATTATAAGTAGTTTACAGTTGATGCATGCACTGTGGATGTAACCGGTGTATTTAACCTAGCAAAAACAACAATTATTGCCAGCTGAAGGGAATATATGTTATATGTCTATAATACAATAGGCGTATATGGCCTGTTTTCAAAGTGTTATGTAACGGTATAATAAACCTGTTGTACACTGGTTAAATATTTATACTCGTAAATGAAAGTTATAATAAATCTATATTATACCTGTCATGACTGGGAAGTATACAACATGGTGCGTGCCTGTATGTTACTGCTAGTGTCCGCGTATAAAATATGTTTACCAGTATATGAACTGGCAACCTCGTCTGTTTTACAGATGTCACCGCTGGCTTGTATATACTGTGGTGTTAACGGGTATAATACTCTCTTTATCAATAGCTGGAATATGTTTACCAGTATAGGAACTGGCCACCTCGTCTGTTTTACAGATGTCACCGCTGCCTTGTATATACTGTGGTGTTAACGGGTATAATACTCTTTTCATCAATAGCTGGAATATGTTTACCAGTATAGGAACTGGCGACCTCGTCTGTTTTACAGATGTCACCGCTGGCTTGCATATATTGTGGTGTTAACGGGTATAATACTCTCTTTATCAATAGCTGGAATATGTTTACCAGTATAGGAACTGGCCACCTCGTCTGTTTTACAGATGTCACCGCTGCCTTGTATATACTGTGGTGTTAACGGGTATAATACTCTCTTTATCAATAGCTGGAATATGTTTACCAGTATAGGAACTGGCGACCTCGTCTGTTTTACAGATGTCACCGCTGGCTTGCATATATTGTGGTGTTAACGGGTATAATACTCTCTTTATCAATAGCTGAAATATGTTTACCAGTATAGGAACTGGCGACTACGTCTGTTCTACAGATGTCGACGCTAGTTTGTATATACTGTTTGTTAACGGGCATGATACTCTTTTCATCAATAGCTGAGATATGTTTACCAGTATAGGAACTGGCGACTTCGTCTGTTTTTTTAGATGTCACCGCTGGCTCGTATATACTTTGGTTTTCATACTATCTTCATCAATTGCTGAAATATGTTTACTAGTAATAGAACTGGAGATCACGTCTGTTTCACTGGCACTAGCAATATCTTGGATATATTGTAGAGTTTCCAGGTGTAATACACTAATTAGTTTCGGATATAATATGTTAACCAGCATTTCAACTGGTGACCAAATGCATTTTACTGAAATTTTATTTGGCTAGAATACAGCTCAGTAGTTATAGCTGTAATATACACGCCATTGACAGACTAAATACGTTAACCGCTATTGGAGCTGTCGACTACATCCATTTTACAGCAGTCATGGCTGGCTATTATATAATCCAGTGGTAACAGCTAGGTGTAATACACTCCTTAATCCCTGCTGGAAGATACCAACATTCATTTGAACTGGTGACGACTTCTATTTTACTAACGTCCCCGCTGTTTCGCATATACTGTGGAGTTGAAAGGTGTAATACACTCGTCAATAAAAAGTAGGATATGTTGACCTGTATTAGAACAGGTGACTACATTCTTCATCTATAAGTCGACGCTAGCTTGCATAAACGGCAGTGTTGACAGGTGTAGTACACTCATTAATAAAAGATAAAATATGTTTACCTGTATTATAACAGGCGACTACATATTTTATATAATTGTCAACGATGTCTTGTATATTCCGTAATCTCGACAGGTGTAATAAATTCTGTAACAATAGTCAAAATATGTTGGCATGTACTTGAACAAGTGGCTACAGCTATCATACTAAAGTCAGCGTTAGCTTGTATATACCATATTGTTGACAGATGTAAGACCCTAGTTAACAATTAAGGGGTAAAAATATGTTAACCTGTATTTGAACATGTGACGAAATCTACTACACAGAAGTCAGCGCTTGTTAGTAGTTAATAGGGTACAAAAAGGCCCTGCGAAGGAATAAGATAGGGCTTAATTAGCGGTGGGGTAAGGACGGGAGTCAGCCGCGCAAAATGTGCAATCTAGAGTCAGCGGCAGAAGACGGGTAGGAACCGGTTTGACGTGTGAGTCAACTAACGGGTGACTCATTCGGATAGATGGATAGCTTTCGGAATATTCGTTAGTTATTAGGTTATATTTTTTTATTTAAATATAGGTATTTGCATTTCAATGCTGGGCATTTTGTATTGCAATTTTGTTGCATGTCAGGTTGCATATATGCATTTTCAATGCTGCTCCTCTGAATGTTTAGAATATTGATAACATACATTTATAAAATAATTTTTATTTATTATAAATCTAACAGTTACATAATAATTTACATGCAGTACTAGAGGTCAAGACTCCACACAGTTCCCGCTTGCACGAATGTTGATTTCCGGAAACGTTCATGCTGAATTTTTCAAGCTTGGTATCATTTCTACGTCGTTCGATATTGAGGAATTTACACATGACATAAATTCAATTAGTTTATTGTTATTTTTTGCGTTTTTTTTATCAGTAACCTTCCGCTCTGTTTACTTACTCCTGCAGTAACTCCTTCATTCATTTTGTTCTATTTCAAGCTATCGCACACATAGAAAAAGATGCTATATAAACAGGTGACTGTAACATTCCTTCAAAGGAAAATCACCCATGAGTATATCTAACTCACTCGTAGCAGTCGGATGCTTGATATTGAATTTTAGGCAGTGTTCTGTGTATTTTCAAGTTGTTTATTTCATATGTATTGAATATTTAGAGGTAGCTGGCGAGTTGATGTTTGTATATTGGGTTGATGCAGCAGCTTCGTTACGAGAATCTATCTACCCCATAACGCATTATCCAAGTTTGAGCCAGATATATCAGAGTTCCATTGACGCGGTGTTCCAATGGTGAAAGTACCTGAACGATATGGATTTATTGTAAGCTATTATATTGTGTTATGTATACTTAGAAAAGATCGGTTTATTTATGTTGAATTTCTTGTGTGTTGTTGTATTTAGAGAAGTAATCTCATACAGTTATAGCAATTTTTAAGATATTTCTAGGCTTGCATCTTCCATGTAGCACACTATTTCAGGCATAATTGGTAGGTTAGTGCATCATTTTGGTATTTTATATGTATATATGACATTCTGTTACGATTAAGCCGTGGTTACTTCAGTTAAAGAAATGTTAATTTAACCCTGTTTTGGACTGAGCTGGAGAGTAATTTCATCAGATTTTGTATATACTATAGCGTGTTCGTGTAGAAGTATTCCACACCATATACTGTAGGTTTCAGCGTGTGTTGCTTGCATGTCCTGGTATCTTATTCACGTCAGTTGGTTGGTTGGTTACATGCCTTTTTTTTCTCGTTCGTCACGGTTTTTAATGTAAGTTTTGGGTATGGTAGAGAATTGATCTTCTTGCTTTGTTATAACTCGAGAGGTTTAGTATGTGTCTTCCAGTTTTGTATGTTCTCTGTACAGTTACTGTCTTCGATGCAAGGTATTGGGTATTTTATACAATATCGGAACATTAGGATATATTACGTTAGTATCTACAATGTAGATCATTATCTCAGGTCTAATTTAGCTACAAGTTGTATATTTTTTAGTGTTTTATACATCTTCTTACATCCTGGTACAATGTTTGACGTGTTTATTATAGATACAGAAGATCCCATTTGTTACAAACTCGGTCTTGCTGTTAGGTTATTGTATGCTTATTGTAGGACCATTCTTCAATGGTTAGGAGGAGTTAGAGGTGTCCCATAGGCAAAAGCCCGTTGTGTTATTGCCTATTTGTGGAAGTAGACCGATTTACAATGCTGGATACCATTGTGTATTACATTTTTGATGTAAATTAGAGCAGAGTAGAGCATCTTATATGGCTATTTTTTATAGTTGTTGTTCATGAGGTTGTATGATTTTTCCACGATAATCATAGGAAAGTATGTTTAAGAGGTGAAAGTCCGTACTGCATCTTTGTGGAATTTTCGTCATTGAACCCATGCAAGTGTATAGTGTAACGTTTTAGAAGACGATTTACTAAATGGTGGTGTCCAGGTGTAGAGGTGGTTTACACTCCTTAAGTCATTTGGAGTTCATCCATGTTAAACGTGAATTTTGTAACAACTTGTGGACGTTGATCTTAAGTTTCATGGGTTTGTTAGAGAGGTTATCCGACAAGCTGCTATTCGTTACAGTGATTTACTAAGGTCGGAAGTGAACAGATCCCCAGACTTTTATAGCCACACTTTTGAGACTCATGTCAGCCCCATTTTGACAACTGTACCTGTGTGTAGATTCTTGGTTATGTCCAGGATGTGACTTTGCTTGACGTTGTTCAGAGATGATGGACTAAACAGATGCATGGTACGTCTGAGGTATTGTATCATGAGCGGGTGTTACCTTTAAAATTTGTTATATATCAGTGGTATTTTGCTGAGAAGCGACCTAATAGAACATTATAGAGTTCGTTGTTATGACACAGTGAGCTTTGATTTGTTCTACTAGAGACATAATATCTTAGTTGGTTGTGTAATTTGTTATAGATTTGAACAGGTATCGTCGTAAAAATAATATTATTCACATGACCTCAGTGTTAAATGTCAGATATTTTTGGTATGGCTGTTATGTTAGTATATGATCTTAGTCATGAACCAGATCACATGGGATATTGGAGAAGGATCTATCATCTGGGTGTGGTAGGATACACAGGATATAATAGTTAATCTTTGTCGGTTATGATAGAGTAGAGGATCTTATTTAGCTATTTTATAGTTGTTGTTGCATGTTTTGATTAGTTATCAGAGGAATACATCTGCATTTGATATAAATTCGCCTAATTTTCATGGAATGTTGGGTATAAAATACGCTTAATTGAATGTAATGATCCAAAATGTTGTTGACATGAGTCTCAAAAAGTGAACAGATGCCCTGATTTTCTGGACATCTGTTCACTGATGACCTAAGTAAACCGTAACAACAAAAAGCAGCTTGCCGGATAACCTCTCCAACAAACCCATGGAACTTAAGACTGACGTCCACAAGAAGTTAAAAAATTCACATTGAACATGGATGAACTCCAAATGACAACCAAAGAATGTAAACCACCTCTACACCAGGACCCCACCATCCAGTAAATCGTCTTCTAAAACGTGATACTATACACTTGCTAGGGTTCAATGACGAAAATTTCACAAAGATGAAGTACGGACTTACACCTCTCAAACATACACTCCTATGATTATCGTGGAAAAATCCTACAACATCAACAGCATAGTAAGTCGGTCTACTTAGACAAATAGGCATATGCACAACGAGTTTCTGCCTATGAGACACCTCCAATTCCTCCTAAATATTGAAGAATGGTCCTACAATAAACATACAATAACCTAACAGCAAGACCGAGCTTGTAACAAATAGGATCTTCTATATCTATATTAACCAAGTCAAACATTGTACCAGGATGTAAGAAGAGATATGAAACACTAAAAATATACAACTTGTGACTAAATTATACCCGAAATAATTTTCTACATTGCAGATACAATCGTAATATATCCTAATATTCCGATATTGTATATAATACCGAATACCTTGCATCGAAGATGTAAATTGTACAGAGAACATGCAAAACTGAGAGACACATACTAAACCTCTCGAGTTATAACAAAGCAAGAAGATTAATTCTCTACCATACTCAGAATATACATTAAAAACCGTGACAAACGAGAAAAAAAGCATGAAACCAACTAAACAACTGATGTAAATAAGATACCAAGACATGCAAGCAACACACGCTGAAACCTATAGTAAATGGCGTGGAATTCTTCTACATGAACACGCTCTAGTATATACAAAATCTGATGAAAATTACTCTCCAACTCAGTCCAAAACAGTGTTAAATTACCATTACTTTAACTAAAGTAACCACGGCTTAATCGTAACAGGATATCATGTATACATATACAATACCAAAATGATGCACTAACCGACCAATTATGCCTGAATTGCAAACCTAAAAATATCCTACAAATTTCTGTAACTGTATGATATAACCACTCAAAATTTAAAAAAAAAACTAAAATTCAACATAAATCAACCGATCATTACTATATATACATAACACAATATAATAACATACAATAAATCCATATCGTTCTGGGACTTTCGCTATTGGAACACCGCGTCAATGGAACACCGATATATCTGGCTCAAACTTGGATAATGCGTTATGGGGTAGATAGATTCTCGTAACGAAGCTGCTGCATCAACCCAATATACAAACATCAACTAGCCAACTACCTATAAATATTTAATACATATGCAATAAACAGCTTGAAAATACACAGAACACTGCCTAAAATTCAATATCAAGCATCCGACCGCTACGAGTGAGTCAGATATACTCATGGGTGATTTTCCTTTGAAGGAATGTTGCAGTCACCTGTTTATATGACATCTTTTTCTATGTTTGCAATAGCTTGCAACAGAAAAAAATGAATGAAGGAGTTACTGCAGGAGTAAGTAAAACAGCGGACGGGTACTGATAAAAACAAATGCTGAAAATAACATAAGCTAATTGAATCTATGCCATGTGTAAATTGATCAATGTCGAACAACGTAGGAACGATACCAAGCTTGAAAAAATCATCATGAACGTGTCCGGAAATCAACATTCGTGCAAGCGAGAACAGTGTGGAGTCCTAACCTTCCATACTGCATGTAAATTATTATGTAACTGTTAGATTTATTATAAATAAAAATTGTCTTATAAATGTATGTTATCAATATCCTAAACATTCAGAGGAGCAGCATTGAAAATACATACATGCAATTTGACATGCAACGAAATTACAATACAGTATGCCCAGCATTGAAATGCAAATACCTATATGTAAATAAAAATATATGACCTAATAACTAACGAATATTCCGAAAAATATCCATCTATCCGAATGAGTCACCCATTAGCTGACTCACGCGCCAAACCGGTTCTTACCCGTCTTCCGCCGCCGACTCTAGATGACACGTTTTGCGCGGCTGACTCCCGCCCCTACCCCACCGCTAATAAAGGCCTTATCTAATTCCTTCGCAGGGCTGTTTTGTACCCCTATTAACTACTCATGTTTGTATGTACCCTAGTGTTGACAAGTATAATCGAATCGTTATTTAAAGCTAAAATATTTTGGAAAGAACTTGATCAGGTGTTTAAATCTGTGAAACAAAAGTCAACGCTACCTAACCCTCTGGTCCTTTTGATTATACATGTCCCGCACAACTTGCCGACAACACCTTACAAACTGATACCTCTATAGTTGCAGCATTTATTTTATATCTCATGTGCTCTTACACAGCAGAACAATGCAATCACTGAGTCACCCAATCGGTACTACGCCCAACACAAAACATAGATTCAGTTGTCTCAACAGATATTCAACTTTCGCTAATCCATCCCGTCTACTGGCACTCAGTCGCAATGCCGTCCAAACCGGGGATTTCCCTGTATTTACCACCTCTAACGCCTCTGGCATCTATTCCTTAGTAATTTCAGCAGAAAGTGTCTCTCCGAAAACCGGCATTCGTGCACTCCACCCACAACTACTATGGTAGCCTCCCTGACATCCTCGACATTCGACAACGACCTTGTTCTTTCCAGTCTCCCCCTTCCTCTTCCTCTTACCCTCCATCGCCTCCTTCTAGAATTTATTTTTGTACTCCTCAAAATTCTGGCTCAGCCGTTTGCCCCACCTGCTATCGGCATCCCTTTTAGCTCTCTGCAACATCCGTTTCCCCTCATTTCTCTTTTCTCTATAGTTATCATAGGCCACCACCGATCTTACTAGTTCCTCTTCTGAGCCACACACAGTTTGACCTCGTCGTTCCGTTCCATCACTCGTAGCCTTTACTTCTATACCCACCGGCATAGCGCACACCACACATAATTTTTAACATCTCAGCAACGCATCTCTGAAGGCCTCCCATTCATCCTCGACATTTCCCAGGTCGTGCCCTCACACGCTGTCATATTCCTCTCCCAACGCGTGCAGGAAATCCTTAATTCTGCTTTACACAATCAGTTCACTTACCCTCACTACTTCTCATCAATCTCTCACCCTTTTATTCCCCTTCCCTCCTCTGCTCCACTTCCACCTCTTCCTCCTCCACCCCTACTCCTCCATCTTTCCCTCTCAATACCCGCACATCCACGCCTCACATCACACTCCCCTCGGAATCGGCTCAAAATCCTGCAACGCTCTCTACACCACAGCACCGTTAGCCATCCTTACCCTTGTGTTCCTGTGGATATCTCTCTTCACAAATAAGCTGTTTCAAAGCACCAGCTCCTGCTCCGAGCAGGAAAAGGAGCGGCTCAGAAAAATGTTATGCCTATTTCTCTTAGCATATATAAGTATAATATATGTAATACTGTAATTTACTCACAATAGTTGCAGCTTCCTCCTCCGACAAACTTTATCAAACTCTGTTACTAATCTGCACAACTCCTCTTTCAAATCTCCCACCAGTCAGTCCCATATCATTCGCAGTTTGGAGCAGAATCGACTGCCAGCACCGCCCATTTGCTCCCAACAGCTCTGAACCTCACTTTCATAACCACTACATGTAGAGATTGAACAACCAGGCATACATAATGCAACCTTGTCTCAGTCGCAATTCCACTGTGCACCAAGTACCTGACTGTCTTCCCACTGTGACACATGATCTGCTTCAAACATAGAAACTCTGGACCGCGTTCCAATTTTTTTCGCTACCTTCATTCAAACGCAACACCATTAGCACGGCCATGTGGACCCTATCATAAGTCTTTTCAAGACCCATGCAGGCCCAGCAAACATTCTTGATCTCTGCCAGGTACTTCGCACAGACTCGTCTCACAGCAAAAATATGATTGACACACTCTATCGTTCCTAAAGCCATTCTGTTCCTCACTAAATTTCATAATTCGTACTTTCGTTAATCCTCTTGACTATCACTTTCTCGCACAATTACACCAAAAACAATTAACAATCTGATACCTCTCTTGTTTCAACTTAAATGTTCATCTCTTTTGCGCTACGTAACTGTCACCATTCCCGACACAAAACATTCAATAGCTTCACCGGCTATTTGACTGTCAATACTCTATCCCTCTTCTCCCATGTCCTCTACAGTCTCCTGCACCTCTTACTCAGCAATGTATGCAACAAGTCTCTACCAAAACCAGCATCCGGTCACCACCACCCACACCAACAACGCCAGCCTCTCTGACATCATCAACTTTCAACAAGTCGCAAAATATTTAGCCCACCTCAGCTGTACATAACCACTCTCCAACATCAAGTCATTTATAATCTTTCACTACCTCTTCCCCGCTCTCCCTCCTTCTCACCCTGCCACAGAGCGGGCAGTGAGTAGGATCGCATAACTATCCAAAGGGATCTAAGAAGGTAGTAGACTGGTCTGATAAGTAGCAATTGAACTTGAATATCAAAAATGTACTGTTATGCACATCAGATCATAAATTCGAAATTCTGCTTATGCAATGGCAGACCAGCACATGACTGAAGTAGACCATCAACAAGACCTTAGAATATTACTCACCAAATATCTCAAGAGTCCATGGCTTTATATGCAGAAACAAGCACTACAAGTCCAAGGACATCGTGATTCCGTTATATACTTCACTCGTCAGGCCTCAAATACAATTTGCGTTACAATTCTGGTCCCCTCAGCTAAGAGGCGATATTAATAAAATGGAGCGTGTTCAACACCGGGCAACAAAAATAATTCCGTAACTGAGAAATAAGACATTCGCATCGACAAAGTTAAACTGATATCGCTTGAAATAAGACGACTGCACCTATACAACCTCCTAGGACTGAACGCACGACACTACCCCAACGCAGATACGCCGCCGACTTGGTGCCGTGCTCTCCGTGCTCTCATAGATAATACTCGAGACAGCCTAAAAAAAAGGCTAAGCACGAGCTTGTGTGCACCGAAGAGTTTAAAGTTCTTTGTTAAGCTCTAAGGTTCTCCTACATTTAATAACCCTTGTAGTTGAGATGAAAATATTTGTGACCTGCGTCGCCATAATTTCTTGACTTTGATCGAAACTTAGAGAATCATCGGAACGAAACTCATCTTCAAGCACCAAGAAAGTGCGATCAGGAAGAAAGCAAAGAAAACACGCTGCTTTTTTTTGGTTTTAACAATTATCATGGAACGCTTCCTAATTGTTTATGCTTTTAGTAATTGTTTTCCGTAATAATTACGGTGTTCGTGTTGTGCGTTTATTCGATGCACGTAAGAGTTTAGCGAGACATATTTCTGTGCAAAAAATACATAAAACTACTCGGTTCTTTACGTTTTCGATAATGAAATCAATATTGCGGGAGGTTTCTCACACGATCGGTTCGGTGGAAAGTGGAAATTGTTCGAATGTGTGCCACGCATTCAAATCACAAGTGGGCCTGTGATTTGATTTGACAATAGAGGGTAAACGCTCCTCTCAATTTTTGTGTGTACCTCCCTTTAACGTTTGGGTATTTGCACAGCGTTTGTGGACCATTTATAAACACCAACCCAAGGGCAATGTAGAGTAAAAATTATATTAATGTAAACCAAGCAGTTTCTGAAATAACATTTCAGTGAGACAATGTCATGTCCATATGTTTATTAAATTAGATTTCTACTGCACACTCTATTATTTAGCTAAATAGTAAACGCGACGTGAATAAGTTATATAACAGAAGGCTCTTGCCAAAGGTAATAAAATTGCTAAGACATAGAAACAGCATCTCCGGCTGACTTTGTTGCTGTGGTCAAGGCTTGTTAGCACGAGAAAGAGGCAAAGCTTCATTTACACATGTGTGTTTCTAGATATGCACGAAACTGAGTAAGATTAAGTTGCTTATGCTGAAGGGTTTATCCCCATTGTAATACTGGCGACGAGGTGATGATTTCAGTGTTGTCATAATTTTGAAAGAGCAGTTTTGGAATAAAATGTGAGACGACATGAACCATTCCTAGTGGATGTTCCATTCCATACGAAAGTCATCGAGGACATCATCTCCCGATTTTCATTCTAAAACTATACCAAGCATTGAAAGCAGCTTGAGAATACAAACAATAAAATGCATTACTATTGGCGTCATGCATACCTCTAAGTATAGAAACCCAATTTCATCAAAAGATAAAGCCGATGAATAAGAAATGTTAACATACAGCGAGCTGGTCCCGAACATATAGGCGATATATTTCATGAGGGAGCAGAGGGATGGTAGTAGTTGATAGTTCACCTAAGCGCGTGTCCGTCTTAGTCCCTATACAGCTCGGACATTGTAATTTAGGTCCATTTAATTACATTTGTTGCCATTTTCATTACTTTTGGGGCTCACCTAAACGCAGATGGGACAATGTAATGGTTAGGAAGTATCTAATTAAACTGTTTGGCTGACTTAGTCCCTATATAACTCGGACATTGTAATTTAGGTCAAGACAATTACTCATGTGGTCAAGTTAGTTACTGTAGGTACAGAGAGAACGCCCGTGAGGGGGAGGATAGGGGAGGGGAGTCAGGCGCCTGAGATTAGTGTCACGAAAACAGCCGTGGGACAATGTTATGGTTAGGAAGTATGTAATGACTTTATGTGTCCGACTTGGCCCCTTTATAGCTCAGACATTGTACTTGTGGGTTCAGTTAATTGCTTTTTGTGGCTAATTTAATTACTATTGGGGTAATCCAAACGCAAGTGGCACTTAGTTTGCACGGAAAGACCTTTATCCGTCAATGTCATACAGTGATCTTATCTAAACTCGCACTTCTCGGGGCACGCAGTAGGGTTTGATTTGATTTGAGCCTCATTTCCACCAGAGTCTCAACGTGAGTCATAATAGGCTCCCCCGTAGGGCTCGATGATCATTAATTACAGGTGGCTCGCACGCCTAAGTGTGCGAGGAAAAAACAAAACAACGCTTTTAAAGTTAGAAAAAAATGAAAATTTTAGCAATGTCAGACGCACGCTGGTGCGCAAAAGAGAAAACGCTTACTCGAAACGGACCTCCGCTTCCAATCCTTTAGAACTTAAAGAGTGATATGTACGCACCCTAGTGCGTACAGGTAGCATTGTCGAGATTAGTACAAGGTAAGTGGCTACACGGGCCAAATTCAGCTCCGACAGCAACGCAACACAATATTTACAGCTATGCGGTTTAGTTGTAAAAATACAATTTATTTATTTAAGTAAGATACAGACTCATATGAGACAAAACGAATCCTCGCCTCCAACTCCTCAGAACCTCATGAGTTATATGTCTATACGCCAGTGCACGCAGATAGTATCGTCGAAATTGGTACAAGGTTCACGGCTTCTCGGGCAAAGTCAGCTGCAACAGCAACGCAGCACAATATTTACAGCTACGCGATCCAGTTGTATTGGTACATTATATTTACTCAGGTAAGATAAAGACTCAGATGAAACGAAAAGAGACCTTGCCTCAAACCCCTCAGAACATCGTGATTAATAAGTCCACTTGCCAGTGCACACAGACAGTATCGTCGAAATTGGTACAAGGTTCACGGCTACACGGACAAAGTTAGCTCCGACAGCAACGCAACACAATGTTTACAGTTACGCGGTCTATTTGATTTTTAGTACAATTTATTTATTCAGGCAAGATAAAGACTCATACAAAACGAATCCCCGCCTCCAACCACTCAGAACTCCAAGAATAACATGAAAGCGCGACAGTGCGCACAGACAGCATCGTCGAAATTGGCACAAGGTCTACGGCTTCACGGATTAGATAGACTTCAACCGCAACGCGTCACAAGGTTTCATAGCTGCGCAGTCCAGGTTAACCCAGGAAACTGCATATGGTCCGTGCACGCGCGAGCGAGCACAAACTGAAGAAAAAATACCCATTCACAAAATCACAAACACGAACTCCCGCCCAAATACTCCAGCGTTATAATATTGTGGATCGTGAAAAAGGATGTAAGAGCAGGTTCGTCATGGGCAGAGGCAGAAAAACTGCTCATATTATTGATTTTGCACTGATTGTTTAAGGGGATAGGGCGGGGGGAGGGAAACGGGCATTGGTCCCTTGGGTCGCAAAAGAGCCCGATGAATCCCGGAGGGTGACCCATGTCCCCCGGGTCTTCCCGAGCTCCCCGAGTCCCCCGAGACCCTCGCCTCAGCTCATCTCGGCTTGCCTCGAATCAATTCGGCCAGTTTCGGCTCGTCGCGACCAACTCGACTCGCCTCAACATGTTTCGACTGATCTCGACGCACCTCGACCAGCCTCGACGCGACCCTCGCCCTCTGCGCCAGCAAACCGCGGACTGCAATGGTTAATTGTTCTCAAGCATCTCACATTAACATTTTTCTGTGTATGGGTTTTACAGCGCTGGGAGGGGGGAGCAGAGGTTCCAAAATTCAGAGGGGCCTCTAAAGGGTCCCACAGTTCCTCAAAAGGATCCTAAAGGGTCTCAAGGGTGCCCCAAAGGGCCCCAGAAAGGTCCAAGTGGATCCACCCTAATCCACCTGGTCTCCTAAATCCGCTGGGTTCTCGAAACCCCGGGTCCCCGAGTCCCGAGGATCCCACGAATACCCCCCCCTCCCTGGGTCAGATTGTCTCAGCCAACCTCGATACATATAATAATAATAACCAATTCGAAACTTATCACCATGAAAAAATGGCAGAGGAAAATAATAGAGCCCAAGCAAGAAGAAATAATAAAATATTAAAAAAAGTGTTAACGATCTAGAAAATGAATAATCACCCATCCACCCCAATGCAGTAGGGTGTACCTTTCATCACTTGGCGCAGGGCTGGGTTTCGGACAGTTTATATAGATATATGTTAATAGGTCTTGTAAACGTCAATTATAATTGCAATGGGTTATTTTGATTGTATTATTTCACACGGTAGGATGGTATGATAAATATTAAGATATTTGTTAGTGTAGGACTCATTTTAAAAAGGTTACTTTTATATCGTTTTATTAGGTTTCGTAGGTCGGTTGTTATTCAATGGTGTTTATTTCTCAAACCTTATGTTATGTATGGTATTCGTATTACCATAGTCATAGGATATTGTTGCTCAATCGTTATAATACGTAGATTATGACATTTTTCTCTTTATAAGTGATGACCATAGTTTATACCAGGTATTTTATAGCACAATCGATATTATTTGATTAAATCCATTCGCTTAGATTAAGATAATAGTTGCAGATACTTTCTCGTATTTTCAGATGCATTTTTTCTGTGGACAATAAAACAAGGTTAAGATTATATTTATAAATTTATGGGTTTACATAGGAACATTTTCATCATGTTAGGAACATTTTCATCATGTTCGGGACATTTTCATTGTCTTAGGAGTGGGGGTTACAGTGTTATACGTTCACACATTTCAATACATATTTCTGTGGACACTGAAACAAATTTTAAGTTTATGATTTATTCATTACATAGGACCATTTATATAAAAGGAATATTTACATACCATGAACATTTACAGGTTATAATCTGTTCTTGTTGACGTATCTTCATCATTCACTTGAGCACATACGCCAAAGACGGTCCCACCGGGCCTACGCCTCTTACATGTTAAATCCATGTGTACAATAGCTTTATCAGCCAAGCAAGACAAATATTTTCCTCGTTTTAGTGACGGTAGGTTTATTTTCAATATTTTTTTCGGGAAATGTCCGGATGGCCATAGGCAAGAGTGGTGCTGGAGTCGAGATAGTAGCGTTTGTTTTCAAATTTAATGAGGTAATTTTTAATAGCGCGTACAGTTTGAAGCTGGCATGCTTGTGCGTGAATGTTGTGTATGGTCTCAAAGTGTGTCTAGGTTTCTGAGTCCCATTTATACATACAGGATCGTTAGCATCACTGCGTTGGCACATTTATTAACACCATGTAGGCATTTACACACATTGGTGCAAGAATGGTTACCATACACTGCAAAATGCATTAATACCTAGGCCACCTAACCTAACCAGCCCAAACAAGAAAAATGTGTCATCACTCTATATTTCCTGCTTACGTATGATACGTATTCATTGATTTATGATATATTCATATCAATCCCTCACCACATGGCTCTATTACACGTATTCTTTTTAATATCACACACACAATGTAGACACATACACACATTTGTATACATATACAGGGTCGATTAACATCTGTAGCATTTTTCCATTAGAACAACATCCCTTGCTTTTGTTAGAAGATATTTGATGTGGATCAGCTTCACGCCATGTTTGGTTGAAATAACTAATCATCCTAACATAACCAAACCTAACTTATGTACGGTATTCAGTCATAGATATATACATTGCATAACAAATATCTCCACATGTCTCCACATTTTGATCTATCCTTTGCCGTTTTGATACACACATCCAATTTTAATCTAGCCAATTTCAACAATTTTTTATAGGTAATTACATTGTTGTTTGAATTCCTATAGATATTTACATATGATTCTAGATTTTTGATTTGACATAATTCTACCACACCCATCAAAAACCTAAACTGACCTAACCGGACCTTTTGTATGATACATAACCTAACTTATCGACGGTATGCAGTTATTGATATATACATATGAACCCTCCACATGGTTCTTTATAAAACTTACACCTAATTTTTTCTACTTCATGGTCACTCTCGATCCATATAAGTGAGCAGAGAGGGCTGATTTTCAATCTTAGTTGGATTGAATGTTACAAGTAATTCATATTTGTTTCCGTCATCATACAAACGGACACAAGGTCTCACACAATGTTTTCTTATTTCCGCTCGATAGCTCCTGGCACTACATCCTTTGATGACTTGCACAGTTGATTTGCCTTTTATTTTCTATAATTTTCATATTTTTTCACGATGACTTCATTTCAGATGTCGCTATACATTACTCGTGAATTCTTGTTTATTCAATTTTATTGTTTTCTGGCAAAATTTACAGACCCCCATCACCCCTGTACTTTCGAACAAACGAGCTCTCAAGCCATACCCCATCTTTCCACAACAGAATCACAAGCTTGTCTGAGCAAGATCTGATCGGACTCTGATTTATATCCTACCATTCTGTCACACAGATTCAGCATTTACCCCGAAATGTGTTTATGGCTATGCGTGAAACATATTCTTCAACCGACTTCGACCATTTGATGTTACATCCGACTGACACGACGTTTGCAATTCATCGCTTAAACTTCGAATTTAAGGATATTATAAACAATTGATTAAGGATTTACATAGTATTTATTAGTATTAATTTCAGATCTTGACGGATTCAACAATACTTTCTAACTCATTTCTCTTTATTTGTATCAGCATGGTTCGTACAACCAACCGTACCCACCATCACATTTTTTCAGTTTCCTCTCAAAATCCGTCATATAATCCAGCATATCTTTGTTGTGAATACCGAAGGCTGTTCCGTGCCCTTGAATCCACAAATGTAGTTCTTCTTCTTCTTGAACCTTGATTATTCAAATCTTCTCAAATTCAATGTCATTCTGTTCTTCATCAATGAGGAATTGTTGCATACGTCCCAGATTTTCTTTGGTTCTTAGGCAAAATCCGTTTCATGGCATGATGATTTTCCACTTGGATCATATCAATTTCGAGATCCGCTTCCTTATTTCCCTTGAACTTTGTTACATACGACTGTAACCCGTCGACATTAGTTACTCAGAGCCGACTTCCTTTTTCCTTCATCCACATATGAATGTTATCTCCCACTCTTTTGATTCTTGTTTTGTCCATTCTGAGATAACTGATATTTCCAATTTGAAAATTTCCAATTTGTTCAATCTGACTCGTATAATCTTCGGAGATTTCTTTTTCCAAAACACGTAAACTAATTTTTGCCACGTGAACATTCATTCTTGTCTATTTGAGGACGAGCTGTCCTGCTTCACTTGCACTCAACGTAACACTGACTCCAATCTCGGCATGCAGCTAGCTATTATGATGCGATTGCAGGCTTTTTTTGTAAAACATTAGGCCTATCATCGCTCGCCTTGGTCATCATCTATGTATTTATGTATGTACGTGTATAGGGGTGTGTACGTATGTGCATGTGTATATTCAAGCGTATGTATGTGTACATGTGTTAAAAAAATGATGACAAAATTTGAAATTCAATACAATTTCAAAATTCTGAAATGCAATAAAATTTCAAATTTTTCAAATAAGGTTTGAGAAATAAACACAATTGGAAAACAACCGGCCTATGAGACCTAATAAAATAACATAAAAGTGACCTATTCAAAATGAGTCTTACACTAACAACAAACAAAATATATATCAAACCATCCTACCATGCGAAATAATCCAATCAAAATAACCCAATACATTTATAATTGTCGTTTACAAGACTTATAAATATATATCCATATAAACCATCCGAAGTCCAGCCCTGCGCCAAGTGATAAAAAGTACACCCTACTGCATGCCCCGAGAAGGGCGAATTAAGATAAGATCACTGTATGACATTGACGGATAAAGGTCTTCCCGTGCAAACTAAGCGCCACTTGCGTTTGGATTACCCCAATAGTACATAAATTAGCCGAACCTACATGTACAATGTCTAAGCTATAAAGGGGCTAAGTCGGACTCATAAAGTCATTACATATTTTCTAACCATTACATTGTCCCAGGGCTGTTTCCGTGACACTAAAATCAGGCGCCTGACTCCCCTCCCCTATCCTCCCCCTCCCGGGCGTTCTCTCTGTACCTACAGTAATTAACTTGACCACAAAAGTACTTGTCCTGACCTAAATTACAATGTCCGAGTTATATTGGGACTAAGTCAGACAAACAATATAATTAGATACTTCCTAACCATTACTTTGTACTCTTTGCGTTCAGGTGAGCCCCAAAAGTAATTAAAATGGCCACAAATGTAATTAAATGGACCTAAATTACAATGTCCGAGCTATATAAGGACTAAGTCGGACACACAATGTAATTAGATAATTTCCAACTATTTCATTTTTCCATCCGCGTTTAGGTGAACTATTGAATACTGATGGTAAGTTGATCAAAAATTATCCACGAGCACTTAACGTTCGAGGTAACCGATGAGAGTACAAGAATTGCTGCAAAAGTAGACTTTTTCGGCACCAGTTCATCGCAGGCCTACAATCCACAAAGCTGATAAGAGCGTTGATCACCGACTGTGAGAAGAAGACGTTCGAAGACGCGACACAACGGGCAAAGCAGCTGGAACAAATATCGACGGACGTGGAGAACAACATCCCAGAACATCCGCGAGAATGGTATAAATAAACATACTGAGAGAGATAAATTCATAGAAGCCCTTTAATGGAGAAGTATCATTGTATGAACGTACATGTGTGAGCTAGTCCTGTCAAGGATGTACTCACCTGGGCAGGCATGAAGGGAGACGCCGGGCACCTACCTTAGCACCCTCACTCATCTCTTCCTTCCTATCTGCCCTGTTGAACTCGGTTGCATCTGTTTTCAGGATTGACCACTCTTGATATCGTA
The DNA here is from genome assembly GCA_016164225.1 of Gammarus roeselii. Taxonomy (NCBI): domain Eukaryota; kingdom Metazoa; phylum Arthropoda; class Malacostraca; order Amphipoda; family Gammaridae; genus Gammarus; species Gammarus roeselii. The sequence continues at coordinate 1,548 of SDVV010002965.1, read as the reverse complement.
TGTTTGGTAAAAGTATTCTCCAAGTGAAGATAGCGTTGAAAACGAATAACCACATCAAGATAATGTAATATTTAATTTAGCTTAGTAGTCGAAGTATAAGTGAACTGAGTTGGGAAACCTTCGTCGGCATATGATTAGAGCGAAGTGCGCCTTTTTGTTGCCAGGAGGCCGCAGTTTGCTGCGGTTGGGGTAGCTAAAGTCTGGCCAAAAATCGTGATGTGAGGAGTCCACCGTTTCCGCTCCGAGTGGACGGCCGGTAATGGGTACCGTGTCAGATTACTTCCAGAACTTCAACCATAAGTATGATTTACGTGACTAGGCCGACATCGTTTGAAAATGGACTAACAGCCATATTAGGTTAGAATACGTAGTCAAATAGTTTGATATTAGTCGCTATAGTTACTAGATGACAATAAACGCATCGCGAAAAAGGAAAATGGACGACACATGCGAGAAGTGAGTCGTCAACTAAGTGATAAATCAGAATCAACAATCTTCCAATCAGTATTTGTGTTCAATACGGTCAGTTTTGTATTCCATATTTCAAGTCATATAGTAGAATAAAACATAGGAAGTCTGTGACGACTGTGAAATAACTAAGGTACATTGGTCCTCCATGAACAAATGTATAACCATTGACTTATGGAGAAATTAGTGTTATAACGATTTGTACCAAGTCTGCCATATTGTTCGTATTGTGGCGCGAGCAGCCAGATAACAAATGAAGAGTACCTATGAGGTCTGTTCAAACAATTAAAGAAAGCCACTATAATTTTATTGTTAGAAAAAATTATATACCATTTATGAAGATGGGTGGATTCAAGTGTAAAGTGTACAGTATTGTCTATTTGGTGTAGAAAAATTACAACAAGGGAGGAGTTATCAGCTTGGTGGGCTGGGAAAATTGGTAATTCGAAAACAATGTTACCAGTTTGACAATCGATGACAAAATCAAAATATTGTCAATTGTTAGAAAAAAATACTCAAGTTAAGTCAAATGAATCTTTTTTTTTCCTCAGAACTCAGTTGGAGGTAATTTTTAATTCGTTGGGAATAGCCGAGTGTGCGTATCGGGAGATTTTTTCTAAATATTGAATTTCTGCCTAAAATATTTCATGTTTTCCTTATTGGAAAACATTAGAGACAGTAGAGACAGTACGGTAGAGACAGAAAACATTAGAGACAGTACGGACTGCGCAATTGGAGAGGAACAGTGTGGCTTTAGGAGTGGTAGAGGGTGTACCGATCAGATATTTGCAGTGAGACAGGTATGTGAGAAGTACCTTGCCAAAGGAAAGGATGTGTTCTGGGCCTTCATGGATCTGGAGAAGGCATACGACAGAATTGATAGGGAAGCGCTGTGGAGGGTGTTGCGTTTGTATGGAGTTGGCGGACACCTGTTGAAAGCAGTGCAGAGTTTCTATGCTGACAGCCGAGCATGTGTCAGAGTGGGGAGCGAGGTGAGTGATTGGTTCACAGTGAAAGTGGGACTGAGACAAGGCTGCGTGATGTCTCCCTGGCTGTTCAACCTCTATATGGATGGAGTGG
>SDVV010002964.1:0-22083 GCA_016164225.1 Gammarus roeselii | reverse complement strand
TATATATATAGAAATACACGTACTTGAAAAACATACAGATACATACATATACGCGTGCATACCTATATACATATATGGACGACAATCAGTATAATTCAGTGGGGGAGCACAAAACTCAGATGGACGGGGTTCTCCAAGAGAAGAATAGAAAACAATGTTACCTTTCATGATGGCGATTGCAACTTAAAAATGGTACGGTAATTGGTTGAATTCATTAATTCATTTATGTTTGTACAAATAAATTAATGCGAGCAGCTGCATATTATTCATCGACAGACAGAATACACTTTCAAAAGATTGAGACATTGAAATAGATGAGACGTTAGTTAACACCAAGGGTAATTGGCAGGGGCAATAGTGATAAGTGTGGAGATATAATAACCAGCTACAGCAAAGTATCAATGAATCAGAATAATCCAATGCTGGTGTACACAAGTCGGATGAATATACTTCCGTTATAGAAAACAAGGTAGAGTATTAGCTTATAAGGCAATGATTGTATTATCAAAAAGGGTACGGTAATTGTTAGAACCAGTTCAATGAGTGATATTAAAATCGAGTTAATCTTTGTCAAAGTTAGAAGCTGCCTATCGTTCCTAGAAATGACTGAGTTTGTATTTTAATTATACTAAAACGAAACGGGAACATTTAAATCATTGAAATAGACGAAACGCTAGTTAACACTTATGGTATTTGGCAAAGAAAATTGTGATCGTTAGCAACATAGAAAATATATTTATCGTCAGATTAGAAACGATTAGATGGTGTCTCAATGTTGAGAGGAATGGTGGTGGTGGATTCGGACATGCTCAAGAACATAATACATTTTTTGGTTACTGGTGTTATGCATTTAGCTTGTGTTTGTGGGCAAAGTTACGGGTTTGAATTGATCGGCCAATAGATGTTCATTAAGCCTATTCCTGAAGGACGTGTTAGATTCAAGATTCTTGAGGTTTGTAGGGAGGTTGTTCCAGGATTTTGGTCCAGTGATCGAAAAAGCTCGACAGACAGTTTCTGTTTTCCTGTGTTCAACGTACAGAGTATCATTATTTCCTGTGAATCGATTGTTTTTTTCACCTCGAGAATAGATGAGTGGCTGCCGGGTAAATGTTTTTCTAGAAGATCTTTATTAATTCTGATCGACTCATGGAGTGCCAGTTTGTTGTCAATATTAAGCCACTGTAATTTTTCGAGGAGAAGACTTACGTGGTCTCGTTTTCTGTGGTTACCATCGCATGTTAACAAAGGAACAGACCGCATGGGAATTTTTGTTATGCTCACATGAAAAAACTCTCTCCTCACAAACGACCCAGCTGAAAATCTATACTCTCTTTGGTCCTAAACAACATCAACACAGCATACATGAGCTCTTCCAATACTCAGCTAGCAGTCTTATCTCAAAACTTTCGAAGCAATCGTGCTCCGGGCATCAATTGATTTGTCTTTGCTGGAAATCATTCAGCACTAAATCAGTCAATATCGCTCGTCTTTAAGAACAATACAATTGGCGCGTTGGCTAATTTCTGTTTCTCTTTGCATTTGAAAGGTAAAATGTTCACAGGGAATTACGCGTGCAACAGAAAGGAATGTATTGTAGTACCAGAATCGAAACCCACAATGTTTTCTGACTCCCAAGACGTCAAATAAAGTTTAAGGAAGTTTTTGTTCATATTTAAAACAATCAAACCAAATTAAATTAGGTTCACAATATAAACAATTTAATTATTTGAGCCCACGAAAAATATGTGAATGGATAATATAAATTCAAGCAATACAACATATTTGCAGTATTAGATCGAACGCAATAAAGAGGACGATCGTTCATGAACGATATCCTTTTAAATAAACGAATAAAGTAACGCCATAAAATAACGATTTCACGAACAACCTTTTTTTTTGCCGTTCTTTCGATTCTTTTTTCCAATTTTCAGTCAGTGCCTTCAAAGTAGAGTATGAAAAGATCGTTCTTTAAAAATATCAAAGCAAAACAAAAGGCAAGTGGAATTTAGTTGTAAACTAGCTTAACTTAAACCCCGGTATCTATGATTTTTTGAAAAATGTTCGGTCTTTTTAAATTAAGGAGGTTGTCCTGACGAATGATTTGGAAAAAAATGAATTTGAGTTACGTACTAAGGAAGGTCATACGAGGGTTATACGAGGGTCATACGAGGGTAATACGAGGGTCATACGAGGGTCATACGAGGGTCATACGAGGGTCATACGAGGGTCATACGAGGGTCATACGAGGGTCATACGAGGGTCATACAAGAGTCATAGGGTATTTGTTATCAACATTGCGAGCTTGTCTTGACTCTCAGAAAAAGGCAAGCCTCAAATTGAAGTTTTACAACTAAACCGACAATCAATTATCAAAGAGAGACTATTACGGTGCTCTCCGGGACCAAAATAAATTTGCTTGACATGTGTTCCAAGGAGCACGTTAGCGAGCAACAGTCATCAAGTCAACAGTAGGTCAATGAAGCAATGTCGTAAACTTATTCCTGAATAGTCCATTTCAGTAGAGTTTCCTAAAAATGGATACATAATCACTTTCTGTGTCTTATATAGCACATTAGGGAAGCATTTGAACCCTCAATCCAATTTGTGTGTAATTTCAATTATTGGAGGATACATAAATATTTTCCAATTCGACGGAGCATTTTCAGCGGATAACACATTCGGATAACACATTTAGGGGCTTGTGAAACAAGTTGTTGTTCAATAAGGCACCAGCGTCCTTGATACTTTTTAGAATATTACAAGGTAGTAACTTATAACTTGAATTTTCGAAAAAGTAAACGCTAGTATTTAGCTGATCAAACGGTAAGTTAAAAATATGTTCTGATACACTGTCTCAGATAAGATTATTTTTAGAAAATGAAATATACTATTATGAGCAATTCCATAATTATCAATCGAACAACTGAACATTTATATGATTCCCTTGTTTTAAGTGTCATTGTTCCTCATATTCAACCCAAATCATATACACCCATCACTTTACGGGCAGCCTCGGAGCGGGTAACTAAGACCTAAAAATCAACTTGTTGAGCAAGGAAATATTACAGTATTGACACCTGGATGATTTTTTTTATTTCAGAAGGTTTTAAAAAAATATTTTGGTTGTACGAACAGTAACGAAAGAAAATATGTTAGTAGTAGTAGTAGTAGTCCATTCTAGCAGTACTCCAAAATCGAATTTACAGTACAGCTAGCCCAGCCTAGATGATGAGAAGCCCATCATTTATGGGCTGCTGGATGCTGAAGGCTTCAACGGATGTTGTTGCTACCTTGGCGGCACAGGTCCAAATGCTTAGTAAGGGGGTGGATTAGTCTCCCACTGTTTGTCAATGCGGTTTTAAATGCGTTTACGTTATTACTGTTTACCACATCATGTGGAAAGCGGTTCCAAATTGTTGGTATCTTGATTGGAAAGACGCTTTCGGCCACTGGTGTTCTAAATGGTTTTAGCTGCAGTTTTTGTCCATTATTTCTGTTCCTTATGTTAATCTCGGTCAAAGAGGCCCCCAGGGCTAGCTCTAGTAAATCCGTTTAGGTATTGGAAGGCTTACAATAGCTGACCTCTAAGTCGTCTTCTTCAAGTGATACAAGTGATATCAGTCGAGTTTTTGCGGATATGTCTTATTTTTCAGTTCCGGAATCATTTTTGTTGCCCGGTGCTGAACCCGTTTCATTTTGTTACTAACCCCTCTTAGGTGATGGGATCAAAATTGTACTGCAAATTACATTTAAGGCCTGAAGAGTGAAGTGTATAACGGAAGCACGATGGCCCTGGACTTGTAATGGAAATTACTGGATAAAAAGCCAATTACTTTATTGCCTTTCTTGTAGCTAACTTTCACTTGGTATTTCCACTTGAGATCTTTAGTGATTAATATTCCAAGGTCTCATTGTTGGTCTACTTCAGTCATATGCTGGTCTGCCATTACGAAAGCAGAATTTCGATTTTGTGATACATTGTGCATAAATGTGCATTTTTCAATATTTAAGTTCATTTGCCACTAATCAGACCAGTCCACTAGTTTATTAAGATCCTTTTGGATAGTTATGCGATCCTGCTCACAGTCCGCTTTGTGGCAGAGTTTAGTGTCGTCAGCAAATTTTGATAACTTGCTAACGATGTCGGTGTCGAGATCATTTATATTGATTAAAAAGAGAAGGGGCCCAAGAACACGGGGTACTCCTGGTATTACCGTAGCCCACTGACTTTTTCCTTGGCCAACATATACCCGTTGCTTGCGACCCGTGCGCCAATTTCGGAGCCACCTCGCCAAATTTCCAGTTATAACAAGCGCTTCCACCTTTCTAAGTAGGCGTTCATGGGGGACATTATCAAACGCTTCTTTGAAAGTCGAGATAAATAAGATCGAAAATAAGTCGAAATAAATAAGTTTCACGGTATGTCTTGATGACCTTATTGAAGAAGTTCAGGAGATTGGAGAGACAGCAAAGTTTGCTTCTGAAGCTATGTTGGGTTTCCTAGATGAGGTGATTTTTCTCGAGGTGATAAGTTGTACGTGTTCTTATTAATCTTTCCATGATTTTGCCGACCACAGATTTGGTCGGCTTTAATGTTCGCGGTTTACCAGTCTTTGGAAGCAATTCCAGTAGTCATGGACCTGTTAAAGGTCGTTTCCAGTAGACTACTTATGATTTCGGAAAGTTCCGTAGCATTCTCGGATGCAGGTCATCTGGTCCTGTAGATTTGAAGATATTTCGTTTGCTTAGTTTTCCCCCTACTTCACCAACGAAAAAGTTAATATTTTCCAGCGGTTGCACTTCTCCATGCAGTTCGACTTCTGGAATATTATTAATATTTCATCTGTGAAGACGGTTACAAAGTATTCATTGAGTATCATAGACATATCATAGACATATCTGTACTATTTCGTAGAGAGCCAATGCTGTCACGAACAACACGTCTCTCATTCACATATGCATAGAATCCTTTCGGATTATACTTAGCCGATTTATCAACAATTTTTTCCATATTTCTCTTGGCGCTTCTGACCACTCTTTTCAATCTTCTACCAGCTCGCTCTTGCGCTTGTTCTGACTCCGGTGTTGGATTGGTTTTGTGAATTTGGTTCAATGTTTGTCGGCTAGCCATTGCGTCTTGATCTTCATTATTCAGTCATGAGGGATTTTTTATCTGTACTTTTCTCTCCGGGATGTATCGCTTGCTTGCTTGCACCACCCTATCTCTAATATGCGCAAAGCATTCATCAGCGGTCCTGCCATCGAATTGGTACCCGAAGTCTATGTTTGTGATTTCGTCCTTCAAACCATCAAAATTGCCTCTCCAAAAATTGTAGTTATAGAGATGCTCGCATTGTTCGGCTTGCTGTGATTTGGAACTCAATAGAATTGTGAGCTCCTACTTTTTCTTTGAATGTTACCAGTTCTACTAGTTGTACTTCAGACGATAGAAAAAATTCCAAGATGTTTGGCCTTCTGGTTGGTTCTTCCACGTACTGTTTAGGTTGTTATTATTGACGAGTTGCATCAACCTGCCGCCCCGTAATGCAGCTTCCAGTATTGTCCAATTGGTGTCAGGTAGGTTGAAGTCCACCATCAAGTTACTCACATGGGATGAAGGAATGATATTGTCCAGTTCGTCAAAGAGAACGTCTTCATCACCTACTGTTATTATTGGATTGAGGTTCACTAGTACAACTTTCAGTATTTTCCCATTAGAGGGCATAATGTCGACCTGGATCACCTCATAAAGTGTTATTGCCATTGTTCAGCGAGTTATTGGACGAAGGGTTTCTTTGACATAAAGCACTGAACCTCCACCTCTCTTGCTTGGAGAAGGTTTGTTTACACTGAAGGTCCTGAGTCCTTGAAGTCCTATTTCTGCTTGGAGATTCCGGCCACTCATGTCCAGCCACGATTCGTTTATTCCAACCATGTGATATTTGTTCGCTTTCACTATAGCTTGAAGAAGATCCATCTTTAGCATTAGTGAGTGTACTTTCCCCAGTTTAACTTTTATTTTTCCACTCCTATCAGTTTTGGATGACACGTCTTCTGTTGAGCTGCGCCGAGAGTAGCTATTTTCACTACCGTAGTTGCTTCTACTGCCCGACTCGGCTCTTTTCTCGGCTGTTTATCTCGGTAGCTGCACGAATTCTCGCTCCTTGTTTTGCTCATTTTGGTCCTTTGTTAGGAGTTTCAGTTCGTTTCTTGGGTGATGCTGTTTCATGATCCTCATCCTCTGCTCATCTTGCTGTGAAACAATTCTACTGCATTACTGAGTAAGATGGCAAAGTGCATTTTTATGCGCGCAGCTGCGTTTTTCCGCACGCCACTGCGTTTTTCCGCGCACTACTGCGTTTTTCCGCGCTTGTACTGCGTCTTTTCCGCGCGCGACTGAGTTTTTCCGCGTGCTACTTGAATTTTCTACGCGCCACTGCGTTTTTTTCCGCGCTCAACTGCGTTTTTCCACGCGCGACTGCGTTTTTCTGCGCTCAAACTGCATTTCCCGAGCGCAAATGCATTTGTTGTGTACAACTGCGTCCAGTTCACCATGACCTGCAGACTAATATTTTACAAACAGGCAAACAATTCGTTTCGACTAGTAATTCTATCCAATGTGGGCTCTGGTCGGGGGATTGAACTTGTTATATGGTTTCCCTATTTGTGTTTCAATCATTGTACAATATGCAATTGCTGAAATATTATGTGAAAAATGTTCTAACAGCTAGTCGTTCGATGTCATGAGAGAGATACCTGTAGAATGATTATATGCGTGACTTATTTCAGCTGCACCGCAATAAAGATAATAAAAATGAAATAACTTTTCCGGTCGATATTGGCAAAGAAAACACATTCGTTTTGTGCGGAAACTCGGCTATTAGCAAACACAAAATAGGCCGCTCTGAATCTGCCTTTTCTTATGCATTAGCATTAGCTCTTCTTGAGATATTTAGAAATTTTCATGACGTCAGCTATCACAGTAAAATCAAGTAGTTGTGTTTATTAAAAATTGACACAAAATTAACGCAAATGGAAGTGTGAAATAAGTGCTTATATTAGGCGTTTGTTTTGCCTTCAAATAACTGTAAAATGAATGACGATTCGTCAAAATATCGTGGACGGCAACATAAACAGCGTTACCATCAAAATGAACGCCGCAGGCATTTTTAAGACTTGTTCTTCATCTCAAAAAAATATATACTAATTACGTGTGAATGACTCCTTAATTAAAATAGTCCCCACCCACATCCACTGCTTATGTTTCATCGACCCCAGTGGCGTCAACTGCTGAGAAGCGTCCTATACTTTGTGTTGTGTTCAGCAGTGATCTTTCTCGGTCATTGAGGCCATCGACTCTCACAGAATACTGATGCTGTTAGTGAACATTATAGATCTGAACACTACATCAAAAGGCCCTGTATAGGGTCACTGTAGTAGCAAAGCTAAATGTCGGGGTCTCTACAACAGGCTTAAGTCAGTACCTTCAGTGTTGAGGGCAGAATAGGAGTTGACAGATCGCGCCTCAACAAGGGAACAAATGGGTTGATGATGTTCCTCTCCAGCGGCTTGCAGGAGATGGAAGGGCACAGGAGTGCAAGAGGGGAGATAGGGGTCGCCACGACATGATGGCACTAGGAGACGTGAGGGGGAAGTACAATAGTAGCGGATTGTTATGACTTGATAGCACTAGGAGATCAGTTGGTATGAGGGCGGGGGTAGGGGAGCGCCATGACCCAAAGGCACCAAGGAAACGGGAGGGCAAGAGGATGAAGGTAGGGGGTCACTATGACCTGATTGCCTTTGGAGGTGAGCGGGTGAGGAGGCGGAGGTAGTGGTTCGCCATGACTTGATGACCTGCTCGAAATCGGTCCAACTCTGGAGATTAAATTCAATAAGCAATAGAATACAAGTCCACTCGTAATGCAGCCTCTGATCCATAACGAAGCTCCAGAGAAGGTCCCTTTTAAACCATTACCGATGGACCAGAGATGAGGAACTAAATGTCATGTATAAGTACACCTATACCGAATTGTCTGCTCATGACAACCCAATCTCTGTGACCCGAAAAATTCCAAAAAATTTAATGATATGAAGAAACTTCTACTGTGGTAGGGTTTCTTCATAAATGATAGGGCTTTGATGAAATGATAAGCCATGGATCAAATATTTCAAACACTTTTATGCAGAGCTAAATTATGCGTCATACAGATTAAAGACTCTTTCAACCACTAGTAGGTCATGTAATCAATAAGACTTTACTTGTTGAGCAGAATTAGGCGTGTAAGAGCATAGTGACGAAGAATGAAAAGATCTCATGCATAACATGAATTAAGCTATTCTATTTGAAGAGCAGAACTGAATGTTGAAACAGAGTTCTGAAATATCAAAAAGTTGAAGAAATAACAGAAAGAAGGCAATCTTACTTGCGGAAAGAATATTGTTGTCTTTTGGCCTTTTGGTGTTGGCCTCGGGGCATTGCCTCACTTACGTCACGGCTCGGCTCTGGCTACAAGTGCGGTCGAGAGCGGGTTAGCTTTTGACATGGTCTAGCAGAGCTCATTTCTGCATTACACTTTGCCTGCGCATGGCCTACTTATGACCTGGCTTATTGCCATACACACTCCACGGTTCATCTCAAGAAATAACTGCACTAAGGAGTAGGTCAGTTAATGGAGATTTTAGAGAAGGCTCATTGCCCCTAGAAACAAGTCACTCGGGAGAGACATGTAAGTTGAATACTGGTTGCAAAGTCCGTAGACTTAAAAACGTCACTATTGCCGCTCTGTTGTTTTCGTTGAAAAATATGATACAACAGGAGCAGTGCACGAAATTAGTTTTCTTTCAGCAAACCCCTATAGTTATAAAATTTGCATTATTGAACGTTCAATCATATATTCATATCTGGGTGAAGTGTTTCCTCAGCCCATACAAGAATTGTTGCAAAACATTTCAGGTCTGGGACTCAAGTTTGAAATAAAGCATCTTACAAGCAATTGCATGCAAATAAAATGTTATGTGTTCACGAGAAACGGAATTATGAGAACCATTTATTTCATACATTTTTCCTGACTAAGGAACTTGGAGTAACTTTTTCAATGCTGGCAGTCAAACGACATAGGTATTGCTCTCACGATCATAAAAAATTAACAATTATCTAGGAAAACGAACAAAGTATATACCGTAACAATGCTGTACAATTAATATACTTTGCAGTACATTATAAAAATCTAACGCTCCAAAGAAAAATAAAATAAAAATACAAATAAAACACTAGGTCGTACCGCCACAGACATGTAATATTTGTTTTTTCTCCTTCAAGTTTTATAGATAAGAAAGAAAATCTACGAGTGAAAAAACTCTTCAAATTGAATAAGCCCTCCCGAAGACATTACAATATGAACGTTTGGAATTTCCATTTGCCTTCCAAAAAAGCTTTCTTGTGACGTCACAAACGAGGAGAAATTCAAAACCGGAACAAAATTGCTCAAGTTCAGCAACTGCTCATCAGAGTTGTATACGTACAAAAAAATGTGATAATGACCGTTACAGCTCTTCCACCCGTGCCCTGCAGGTACCCGCTCTGATTGAGTCGACATCAGGTACTCTAGAGAATGTAAAAGAGTTGCTCGCGTAACGGACCAGAATTGAATGCCAAATCCGTCATTTAGTGTTTAGAGTTCATTCGATTGGTTTTGATATGTTCTTACGCGAAGAAAATTTCATGGCAAACCATTCACTTAGTGTTGATGTGTTCGTTCATTTGGTTTTGTTCCTAAAACCAATCATTTCGTTTCGACATGTTCACCTTCAGACGAAACAGAGATGGCACTGCAATTTTAATTCGGTCCTGTTCAGATTAGTCTATTCACGATCCGACAAGTAAATAATCACACATTTCGAATGCTATCACACATTCCAAATATATGACAGTTAGCTGTAACAGATGGAAACAAAAGATGTTGTTTGAATCTTATGCCTCCAATCTGCAAGGAGTTTTCGTAAAATGTTAATGACAAGTAAATAACTCAGGCATTCTATAACTGATCTCTATCTGTCTTTTCCCGTTTTACCGTTTGGGTGACCTTATTACGCCAGGGGTAGTTTGTCACCGTTGCAGACGAAGTACTGATGGGAATGCTTACAGAATTAGCCTGTCAAGACGCATCCGTAACTAATTGTACAGCAAAAACTGACAAAGAGGATAGAGGACAAAGAAAAGTTCAAATGGGACAAAAGATCAGATAATGAAACACATCCTTTCGTAAGACGAAAGATAATTATAAATACTCTGTGCCCAGTTATGGGAATTTGATAAGGGGCGCAGCTCGAAGTTACCAGACACTACGCTGCATGGGGAAACTATCATTTGATACTTTTTTCGTCTTACATTGATCAACTTAACAGAATAAACAGAAATTAAATGAGACCCATCGCCGGCGTAGGGTATGCCAAATAGGCCGACCATCATTGGCCTGTAATCCCTGCCAGTGCTGTGACCGCAGGGGAAATCAGGAAGTAAAAATAAAGTCTCATGAGCGATGGTGAGAGGAATTGATTTGAAGGAGAGGGACGATAGGAATCGATGCTTGAGCGATAGATCAGGATCATTGGAAGACTCGAGAGTGCAGTCAATACAAAGAAAACCATTAGCAAGGATTATTGGGGAGTCCTACTGCAATCGGCAACGAGGCAGTGAGAAGTTAGGGGGGGGGGGCAGCAGATCGATTTTTCTGAGGTATTTCAGGTGAGGATATATGATGGTCGATTTATGTGGATAGTTAAAACGTGAGTGGGCAATGGCCCAGTAGGAGGCGGCATAGCGTGAAGTAGGCACTAGGGAAAAAAAATACCAACGTGGAGCTTGGGAGAGAGCATGATATAGTCAGACCTGATTGAGAAATGACTGAAAGGATGAGATTTGAATTCAAGCTTGAAGAGCTCTACCGACATTGGCTGTTTCGTTGAGGAACAGAATGGACGTGAGAGGAGGAGCTCCAGATAACTATGATGCAGCATAGCTAGATCAGTGAAAGCTGTCGGACCCTGCTGTTGGGATTGATCTCTGACCATACTACTAAACTAAGGTGCGTGTTTTGGGCTCTTTGCAGGACCCTCTACCGCTCATGGGCAAATGCTACGCGTGGGCACGTGTGTGAGAGCATGAGAGGAGTTGATGCACGGCTTGCGGTCGGCCACATCCCTTTTGGGGTATTCTGCCTTGCGTCAGTCACACAATGTTTTATCACACAATGTTGACATAGGAACATCAGCCTTTACAGACGCTAAAATAAACCATACCTCCTGGTATAGATACAAGTATCAACCTTTAGCACCTCATCATCCGCCTTATCATCCGCCTCATCATCCGCCTCATCTCTTGTACTTCAAGTCATGAACAAAGAGTACGACCATTTTATGTTTATATTTTTCTCATTAGCATTCGTTACACAGAAGTCTTCAATAATCCTGCTCTATTTTTAAATTTTTAAAGAAACTGATGACGATTTCTCTTTCCCGGTAATTCTTATCTTAATACTTCTGTAGTTTTTTTTTATACACAGGAAGCAAATGAAGTTATCTACCTGTTGTTTGCAAACAAATGTCTGATAATTCTGCTGTAAAGAAATGTGTGCTTAAATAGCAGTTTATTCCTTACATGTTGAAGGCGCCATGCTACTGTACTTGCATTATGTGCCACAGGATCAGTAGCTGATACTGCTGTTGTATGTGTTTTTTATCACGTCGTTGCTCATGTTCCTCCTCGAAAGTCCAGAGAGCTTTTCCGTGTCCGAACTGAGCGAGAAAAAATGGCTTATAATAGTGCCCGACTCAGGCTTCGTTGCTCTTCCTTTGCGGCCGAGAGCTGCGCTGGGGAGCAAACTGGGGAAAATGAAATAAACGAGTGTAAATGGAAGCATAACAATACGCGAGCATGGCTTTGTTGCTCCCTTTAACTGCGGTGAGTTACTATCGCGAGCAAACTGAAGCAAGAAGGAGGAAGAAGAGGAAAAAGGTTATAAAGACAATAGATGCGGACTAGATACATGAACAAATAAATGAAGCACAGGACTACATAGTATATAATGTAGATACTGTGTAGTTTAGAAGTGTGGTTTGTAGGGGAAAGGAATGGTTTGAAATACAAGGATCAGAAAGTTACATAGAACGTCACACGGACATTACCGTCCCACTCTGGTGCTCCTGTTTCTCCTTCAACACGATGACCGGTCAAAGTTTTGACCAAATTTAAGGACTTGATCTATCAGTGGCAAAGTTTGAGCGAACAGAAACAGGGAACTTCGAAAACTTCTTGACATTAAATTGAAGGAAACATTGAAGTTCGTGGAAAAGGTCTGCACTTCGTTCCTTCTTCATGATACAAACTGAAGACCAACGGAGGATAAATTTATTTAGATGTTACGAAGAGTTTCAGAATGTTTGTTGGATGTATTCCTTCAAGCCAAAAATGTAGATCTATGTGATTATTAGTTAACCTTTGTCATTTTCTTTGGGGAAAATTTGGAACCATGTTTGAAGAAATTTTCATCGAAACCGAGACAAACGCGAAACCGTTGATAAAAGGAAAGCATGCAAATCATCAAAATATACTTCAGATTCAATCCACGATTTGTCGCACTCACGATGTCAGGACAACAAAAAGGCTTCGGTGAAAAAAAAAGTAGTATAGTTATTGGAAAATCATGGTAGATAATAACAGTCGCTTAAGAACGATTTCTAATAAATATTCGCCATTTATTTGCTCTACATTCTCTTTGGTAATAGATTGTGCTGCTTTAAGAACCAATGTACCGGGACATTCTCGTGCATACAAGTTTTGTCCCAGACAAAGAACGATTTTTTGAGTTTCAGTGGATCATTACCTTTCCATTCATACCAATGAGCTTGTTGATATAATTTAATAGTGAACTAAAATAACGTGAATCAGAGCCAATTTTATCACCGTTTACACTTTATTCACTTGCATTTATGTTTCAATTCAACAATTTTTAATTTCGCAATGAATCTCACTTCTTATGTTTTCATTCGTGCTGTTTCTTTGTAACTAGTGCCCTTGCTCTCAAATATGTGTGAGAGCATGAGAGGAGTTGATGCACGTCTTGCGGTCGGCCGCATCTCTCCTGTGGTATTCTGCCCTGCGTCAGTATATGTATCCACTTTATCACACAATGTTGACATAGGAACATCAGTCTTTGCAGACTCTGAAATAAACCATACCTCCCTGGTATAGATGCAGGTATCGACCTTTAGCACCTCATCATCCGCCTTATCATCCGCCTCATCATCCGCCTCATCTCTTGTACTACAAGTCATGAACAAAGAGTACGACCATTTTATGTTTATATTTTCTCATTAGCATTCGTTACACAGAAGCCTTCAACAGCCCAGTCCTCAATAATCCTGCTTTATATTTTTATTTTTAAAGAACCTGATGACGGCTTCTCTTCTTTCCCGTAATTTTTATCTTAATGCTTCTGTAGTCTTATTTTTTTCTTATACAGGAATCAAATGAAGTTATCTACCTGTTGTTTACGAGCAAATGTCTGATAATTCTGCTGTAAAGAAACGTGTGCTTGAATTGCAGTTTATTCCTTACATGTTGAAGGCGTCATGCTACTGTATTTGCATTATGTGCCACAGGATCAGTAGCTGCTACTGATGTTGTATGTGTTTGCAGTTTATTCCTTACATGTTGAAGGCGCCATGCTACTGTACTTGCATTATGTGCCACAGGATCAGTAGCTGATACTGCTGTTGTATGTGTTTTTTATCACGTCGTTGCTCATGTTCCTCCTCGAAAGTCCAGAGAGCTTTTCTGTGTCCGAACTGAGCGAGAAAAAATGGCTTATAATAGTGCCCGACTCAGGCTTCGTTGCTCTTCCTTTGCGGCCAAGAGCTGCGCTGGGGAGCAAACTGGGGAAAATAAAATAAACGAGTGTAAATGGAAGCATAACAATACGCGAGCATGGCTTTGTTGCTCCCTTTAACTGCGGTGAGTTACTATCGAGAGCAAACAGCGGCAAGAAGGAGCAAGAAGAGGAAAAAGGTTATAAAGACAATAGATGCGGACTAGATACATGAACAAATAAATGAAGCACAGGACTACATAGTATATTATGTAGATACTGTTAAGTTTAGAAATGTGGTTTGTAGGTGAATGGAATGGTTTGAAATACAAGGATCAGAAAGTTACATAGAACGTCACACAGACACTACCGTCCCACTCTGGTGCTCCTGTTTCTCCTTCAACACGATGACCGGTCAAAGTTTTGACCAAAGTTAAGGACTTGATCTATCAGTGGCAAAGTTTGGCCGAAACGAAACAAGGAACTTCGAAAACTTCTTGACACTGAATTGAAGGAAACATTTAAAGTTCGTGGAAAAGATCTGCACTTCGTTCCTTCTTCATGATACAAACTGAAGACCAACGGTGGATAAATTTATTTAGATGTTACGAAGAGTTTCAAAATGTTTGTTGGATGTATTCTTTCAAGCCAAAAATGCAGATCTATATGATGATCAGTTTACCTTTGTCATTTTCTTTGGGGAAAATTTGGAACAATGTTTGAAGAAATTTTAATCGAAACCGAGACGAACGCGAAACCGTTGATAGAATGGAAGGACTCACGATGGAAGGACACCAAGAGGGACTTCGGTGAAAAAAAAATTGGTATAGTTATTGGAAAGTCATGGTAGATAATAACGGTCGCCTAAAAACGATTTCTAATATATATTCGCCAATTATTTGCTCCACATTCTCTTTGATAATAGATTGTGCTGCTTTAAGAACTAATGTACCGGGACATTCTCTTGCATACAAGTTTTGTCCCAGGCAACGAACGTTTTTTTTAGTTTCAGTGGATCATTACCTTTCCATTCATACCAATGAGCTTGTTAATATAATTCAATAGTAAACTAAAATAACGTGAATCAGAGCTATTTTTAACACCGTTTACACTTTATTCACTTGCATTTATGTTTCAATTCAACAATTTTTAATTTCGCAATGAATCTCACTTCTTATGTTTTCATTTCGTGTTGTTTCCTCCTAACTAGTGCCCTTGTTCTTAAAACATTGAACTCTCTCCCACAACTCTTCGTTTATACTGAAACTCGATCAACTAGCTTGATTGATAGCCGTGTCTTTGAGGTTGAAAGCATGGTTCATGACAGTGCCTGTGAGGTCGAAAGTATGGTTCATGACAGTGCCTGTGAGGTCGAAAGTATGGTTCATGACAGTGCCTGTGAGGTCGAAAGCATGGTTCATGACAGTGCCTGTGAGGTCGAAAGCATGGTTCATGACAGTGTCTGTGAGGTCCGAAGCACGATTCATGACAGTGTCTGTGAGGTTGATAGCATGGTTGATGGCCGTCTTTGTTAGGTTGAATGCATGGTTGATGGCCGTCTCTTTGAGATTGAGAGCATGGTCATGACAGTGTCTGTAAAGCCGAAAGCATGGTTCATGGCCGTGTCTGTGATGTCGAAAGCATGGTTGATGACCGTGGCTGCGAGGTTGAGAGCATGGTTGATGGCCGTGTCTGTGAAATCGAAGGCATGGTGAATAGCCATTTCTGTAAGGTCGAAAGCATGGTTGATGGCCGTGTCTGTGAGATCGAAGGCATGGTGGATGGCCGTTTCTGTAAGGTCGAAAGCATGGTTGATGGCCGTGTCTGTGAGGTCGAAAGCATGGTTGATGGCTGTATCTGTGAGGTCGAAATAATGGTTGATAGCCGTGTCTGTGAGGTCGAACGTATGGTTGATGGTTGTGTCTGTGAGGTCGAAAGCATGGTTGATAACCGTATCTGTGAGGTCGAAAGCATGGTTGAGGGCCGTGTCTGTGAGGGTTAAAACAAAATCACTACCGTTGTGCGAAGATTGATTTATGTCTTTCTAGGTTGATATTCCTACGACAACAACAGTTGGAGAAGGTTGATTCATGTGTTCATACAAGTTGTTACATATGTTGATGATTGTATTGGAATAGGTCTATAAGGTTGATATTCGTCTTTCAAAAACTGTGTGACACGGTTGATACATGTACAAATTGATTTACTATTAGGTGTATATGATTTTATTACTTCTGGCTGGAACGGATATGCTCGGAAACTCGAGGAAGCGAAGGATCTGCAACTAAATACTTCCAGTATAACGGATACCACAACGAGCTAGCCAATTTCAAGCCCCAATTATTGATTCTCATTGTATAACTTGAACGACTTTAAACCCAAGTCAATAAAGCGTAACGTGTCGTTGGGTCATCGCTACAATTGCGATGTTCAAATAAGCCATATGCAATATGCATGACGTGCAAGATCATATCCTACCCAAAGGTTACCATTGATAGCCTCTGGTGAAACGGTTGAGATGAATAATACTTTGGCATCAGAGTTTAAGTAGGAACAAAGCTGCTTACAAAAATTGAAAGAAAAATTTTTGCTGAGGAATTGGGCTCAACTGAACCTGAGTAACGGAAAAGATTGGAGCGGGGAAAAGATCTCAAGCCAAACTCGTATTCAGGTACTTTGGGGTAAATTTCTACGTCAAATGGATAGCTTCAACACACTAGTCGCATTAAGTATGTGCTGATGGAGTACAAAGGTTACAACTAACTTGTACAAATATACTCTGGTTTTATTTTTATTTACAAATTGTGGTACCCTTCCCAATACTAGAACAAATTTTCGGTTAGGGATCCTAAAAATTTTAGCAAATAGGGTTGATATTGTACCACCTCAAAATATTTGTTTACTTAGTAAATGTTCAGCCTCTCTGAATCACGGTCAATTCAAATTGTGCTGTTAATCAACTTACAAGGAACATAATACTCGCCTATGTGGAGGTTGCGGCGTGCCTCAACAAGACCACCGACTTATGAGCCTAAAGGACCCCGCGTGTACTTTATTTTCCCTTTGTAATGCTACGTTGATGCTCGAACAGAGTCGATGTAGGATATCTACCGAGTTTTTCATGAATAAGTTCATAGCTTTAAAGGATAATAAAACGCTTTTAGCAAATCTGACCAATGTTTGGTGTTTATCGATTGGAAGCTTATATTCAGGAGGTTAATTTCGTATCACACATACTAAACATTGCAACAATTTAACGACAAATTTTCTAGATTGCTCTATTTTGAAAAGAATTGATAAACTATTGTATGAGCAGCGATCTAATTTTTTTGACTTCTATTTAAAAAAAAAAAGTTTTCACTCTAGCGACACAAAGGGCTATCATTAGGTTTTATGTTAACATAAATTTTCTTTCACCTCACAGTGTTCGGCTCATTGACGCTAAACTTGAGGAACTTGGCGCCTTTCAGGGTAGACAGCATACTGATCGATTTCAGGCAGAAAGAAGCATAGACAATATCAAATCTGTTCGGCAAGACATCGCTCGTAATCTACATAAATCCGTGACAAGGCGCTCGGATGAACTCCAAATTTCTAAATAAAAAATCGTAGCACATATTGTAAAATATTTCATGTTTCATTCTTTAAAAAATCAGCTCCTACTGGAGATGCTACAGTTTTCGCTGTCATTCACTAAAAATTTTCGTGAGGACTATAAAATTTGTTCACTGACGATGACTTACGAAGGCTATTTTCACGTCATTGTTTTTGTAGCTTTGGCAATGGAAAATCCGCGGATTCATCCCAAAAATAATTATTTCAAAAGTGCGTAACTGTGAGTTGTGAAACTGTGCACCACCGTGTAATGGGGCATTATTTATTTGATAACACAGAGGGCTTTACAGTGGCTGTGGAAATAGCAATAGACCGACACACTCTCCATACATTCTAAGATCAGCGGTTGGTCATCTGGGCAATGGTCACGAGCTGAATTTACAAAAGGATGGAGAATTTGACACACAGAAGACGCTGCATGAAATGTTTGGCAATAACACATCTCCCGTCTAGCTGCACTCGCCTGGCCACCAAGATCACCGGACCTAACTTTTTTAAACTATTTCTCTGGGAATAACTAAAAGAATGACTCTACATCAATAAGCCAGAAAATTTGAAAAATTCGAACGGTAATACAGGGAACCTAGCATCAAACTCCATATTTCTATCTTATACTCAAATCTATACTCCAAATCTAGTATTTTGTGTTACTTATCCATCAATCTTCTTCGCGGCCACAACACACCTTTGCTCCAAGATTCCTCCATGGGTGTGTCCCATCCTTCATTATGTTGTGACCTCTCATCCAATCCTCGACTCCTAGATACCTTTTTTATGGGGACACATCCTCTAATTTTACCCGCTTTCCCTCCAAATCTCTACTCGGAAATATCTTGAGTCGAGTCTCGTCTCACATAATGCAATCTTTTCCGCTTCGCTGGGACACCTTTATTTGGATCGCACATATTCCAATCCCCTTCGCAGTGTCTTCAAATTTAGTCACCTATTTATGTCCCTCATATTCTATTTATGTCTCTCATATTCCAACCTCCATCGCTGTCTTCTTCAAACTTCTACACCAAAACATTTTTTTTTTTTTCAATATTCTTCTGTCGCCTTTAAACCTTCATACCATGACTACTCAATTTGGGCCTCACGTATTCACGTTTTGCTGTCCTCTTCAAGCTTATACACCAAGACACCTTTATTCCTCCCCGTCCCCCACAAATCTCGACTAAAGATCCTTGTTTTGGATCTCATCTCCTCCAATCTTCTCCGCTGCCTCCTTTATCTAATTAAAGAAGACCAGGGCAGGAGCAGGAATGAGACCATCCTCGCTTAGTATTCAGCGCCTGTCTCTGACAGCTGGCGGCTGTGGACAAATTTAACGCATTCTGATTGAATTAATAATAGTTAATTAATTATGTAGAATCAAAATATATATTTGGAGAGCGTTCGCATCCTCCACATTTGACACCGTTGAGGACAACTTACAACCAGCAATAAAATGTTAGATGATCGTTAGATGTGGTTCTTTGTGTAACCAACTATCTGATTCAGTGAATTTTCATTTGTATGATAATCACAACACGAAATATTATCATATCGTAATTACAGGGGCATTTCTGGAAAACACTTCACGATGAAATTTTCGAATTTAGAATTTTGCGAATTTCGATGAACACGTCTACAGCCAAAAAAATCTGAATTGATTCAGACCACGTATTTTTAAATACAGACTAAGAAAGCCAGTCATATTTCATTTTCAGGCTGGACCCATATCCTTGTGTTAATTTGAGTCTTATCAGAATGTAGTATTTCTGAAAAACGTTGGAAAAATATTCATTCAATTTTTCAACTCGGAGATAATCCGAAATTATTCGTAAAATGAAAATGTTGGGGTTCAGCGGGCCTCTAAATCGACCAACTACAATCTCATAGTCTATTTGTAATTAGTGCAGATCAGAGAGGACCTTTGTCTCTGCTTAACAAAAGGTCCAGGCAAACATTTTCCATTCTTATACAGAGCTAATATTCAGACACCATTGCAAGGCCAGCTAAGAATAAAGTACCATCAGCTGTGGTCTCTTTCTTGACTGGTTTGACGGGCCTGAAAAATCAAATCTACCAATACTATCAGTTGTACATTTTGTCAGTACCAATACATGAAATTATATATAAATAAGAGTTCAGTTGAAAAGGGATTGTGATATGGCCAAGATCTTCTGGTGCTCCAAATTGTTCCTGGTACTCGCAACGATATTGTGACGCTGTGTACGACCCTACATCACCGTTGATAATTTTGAAGGAGAGTACTAATGTTCCGTTTATGTTGGTTAAATTACCATTAATGCCATTAGTGCTCCAATTAATGTGTCTCCATTAAATGAACATCATTTCATTGATAAATAAATTTGTGACCCTTCATCATCTTGACGTGCACCAAAAATGTATACGAAGATCTTAATTTAAATTGCCGCGTGTTCGTGTCTTCGGTTGGGGCAATAATCTCAAAATTGTCTACATGATTTTCCCTGCTGTGTCTATTGAAAAAAAAACATTTGCAGACAATTCTGGACACTGTTGGGCAACAATGTTTCAGCGACAAACGCAACATGTTGCTGAAACATTCAGTCTGGAATAGCTGTTGAATTGACCAAAAAAACTTTTTCAGTCAAACAATTCTCGATTGCACGTCCTACAAAATGGGAACTCTTCAGCCTGGCATCGAACCGCCGACCGATGAAGTTAAGAAGGTATATTCTTTTAATTATTCGACACATTGTAATTGCGCAATTGTTCGATGGTGTTTGAATCCTTCGTATCTGCTGTTAAAGAGGAACTTAGTTTGAGAAGTAAAAATGAAGATGATGGACCTGCTTCATGCTCAAGCCTGATCTATTTATCTGTTTGTAGGTTAAAATCTGATCACATTTGATTCAAGTGCTGTTTGTCACGAATAACTCAACCATAGAGCTTGGAAAATGAAGCAGTATACGCTGCAAATCCCACGTTTTTTGCCGCAAATAAATTGCTTCGACGTGTTTTTTTGACGATAGTGGGAAAAGTAAAACGAAGTTATTCCAAATCGTGTGCAAATGGAGATATCAGTGATATGTCCAGTTGCGAAAGAGAATTCGTCAATAGTTTGTCTGTAACCGCGAAAACAAATTCGACGTTTCCCACGGGGAATTTCACTTCTTATGTATATTTCTTTCGGTACTATACGTGGACAAAGCTTCTTAATGAGTAATATTAATTAAATTTTCGATGAGTTCAAATGTAGAGCGGAAAATGAACATTGATTGCCTGAAAGTACGAGAAAGAAAAAGTGCATACAGCCTCCAGGAACGAATTAAAAACTCGAATAATCCCTTCCCGGAGGCAGTATGCACCAGTGAGGAATACGAACTATCTCCACTTGAAGGAAGATGGGACAGAATACTGCATGTGCAGGAAGATTCCTATATTAATAGGAATAATATTTGACAACATGCGGGCGGCTGTCAGGTTGAGATGCGACCCCGAGGATGTTCACTGATAGGTGGTTCTATACTAAGCCTCTCCAACATACATACGCATGTGGGCAAGGGACCTAACAGGTACTTTAAGCACGCTTGTCTCAAATTGTTGTCGTGGATTTCAATCTTGATCTGTCTCCACGTGTGCATTATTATTTTTTTACGATATTTTTTTTATGTATTGGTAGAAATGTTTTTCTGTTGAACTGATTTTCTGTTGTAACCATTATTGTATGCATAGCCCTCTGAACGGATCCTCATTTCTATGTTTTTTGATTGGTACACCAGAGTACATTGTGTGATAAAAAAACTAGTTCGTTTGGGGTGATATTTAATATTGCCATCGTTTCGCCTAGACGTTCATTTGCAGATTATTTTCTGTTTTTCATTCCTCCGAGCAGCTGCGCGTTGCTGGAGTAAAGTGCATTGCCTATAAATAATTGAAGCAGCTGATGAAGAGCGTCCATGGGACCTCTCTCGACTAGGCACAGCATATGATTACTTCATCGACAGGACCTGCTGTATAAAGACCTTTTGGTATATGCATACTACTTATCATTCATCCATGAACCATTTGGCGGGTGTCTCACAAATTAATGATTGCTTTATAAATCATCTATGTGTTAATAACACAATTGCTTACAATATTTCTTTGAACAATCAAAGATAAAAGACCTAATCATTAAGTGTAGTTTTTCAGATGGGCGGCTGAGGTGTAAAAACAAAATTAAAAAAATATAAACCCTCTACTTTCGTGAATTTAGGTTGGGATTATTCAAGCTTAGAAAGCGGGTTACTTTCTTCTTGTTTTATACTAATTCAGATCACCTCTGTGTTGTAATGCCTTTTGCCGCCTTCCTCAGTCCTGATTGAGCACCAACGAAGGACGAGTCCAAATAATGACCTTAAACTACTGCTTAACATCCGAGTTTGCACTGTTCTTTAGCGAGGGTATGTTTGGAATATCTATGTTGATACTCTTTTTTAATATCCAATGATCTGAGTTCATATATGTCCTGCTCACAACCAGATACTAAAACTTCTCCAATACCTGTCCATTGCGTGTTAATGAATCGTAAAAAAATATCAAAGTGCTTGTCCTCACGGAAACCACAAACAGAAGTACATGAATATATATA
>SDVV010002963.1:0-22087 GCA_016164225.1 Gammarus roeselii | reverse complement strand
AGAGAGAGAGAGAGAGATAGAAAAATAGATAATAGATACACATGTATATATATATATATATATATTTCCGTATGCCTAATTTGCACGTCATGTAGGCATGAGTCTTGAGACCCTTGGTAACCTTCTTTACACTATTTCCCTCTGAATGCACACATTTTGGCTGCACGACAGTCCACACTGCAAGTATTACACCAGGTGTAATCGTTGCAGTGTTTACTGAATGAACGCGTTGCCTCGGTACCGCGAAACCCAACCGCTGCTAGAACCACAGTGATTCTTGTGACGCTCCGGTTGCCCACACCAATCTACGTTCGATCTCCTATACAATTCGCGCAGTTGACTCGTTGTATACCCTTGTCGTGTCCAAGGCTATTGCCTTGAAATGAAACCGCTGCGTCGAAGCGCCATACTTCCTGCACTTGTCTCCCTCTATAGCAGCAGAACCAGATGATATTGTACAACGTATTAAATAGATTTCCGCATAAGTGTCCTCATAAGTACTGTCTCAGCATAAACTCTTCCAATATTTGAAGTGGAAAACTGTGATACCATCGTGTCTTTTGCCATCACCTCTATCCAAACATGCAGGGGCCAGCACCGATGGCCGGCCCGCTCTCTGCGAAGATCTTATGACGATGTCGTTCAGCGCCGAGTGGCTGGGAAAACGGCCGGAACTACCAACAAGATAGTCCAGGCAGTCCCAACTCGTCCATTCTCTTACAGCAGCCACACGGATGTTGTAGGCAGATTTTAGATCCCACCCTCGGAGCAAGGGTAATGTGCAGTGTCCCCAATAATTCCACAGGGACTACGTGCATCTGAAACCACTTTCTCTTCTGAAGGCAGCCAGGAGGCGTGCACTCGCCGTCTGATCCGTAACGGTAAGCAAACCGTTCAGTGTGCTCTCTGCCTAAGGAAAATCCCATACTTTCTGCATATTCTTTTCCTGTACCTCCAAGTTGAGTGAATCACAAGCTCTCTCTCCTTCCCAATCCAACAGCACCTTACATATCCTACTTGACAGCTACGATGTTCACACCGGAATAGATGGCTTCGATCCAGTCACTCACACAATGCATCAACGAGATGAAGGCTGGAATTGCATCATCTCCTGCCCTTCTGAATCCGTGGCTTCCATGACTAACTGGCAAAGTGGATTGATTACAAGATATGTCGTCTAGTGGGACATTGTTTACACTAGTGACAGCATCCCTCAACCCCAAACCGAAACTGTTCGGACACTCATCATGTTAATAGGTGGGCGATGATCTGAGGGGAGCCCAGCGTTCGCGCTAAAATTATTTCCACACACGCGCACTATCGACACTTCACTTCACCTCACTGTCATGGCCGGACACAGTCATAACCGCTAAAAATCTTTCATCACACGTGCTTTCGACCTAAACGATGTCGCAGCCCACACGCATTTTCCGTCACTTCAAAATCTTCCACTGTCATATCTGCCACTGTCTGTACACCTAAAAAGGCGTACCAACCTACCGGTCATCACTTGAATGAAACTTCAATAAAAAACGATAAAAAAAGCGCATTACGTACTTTATAAAAACAGGTATGTTTGCCCCGCGGGTTAGAAATACGTACTTCTACCCTGCGGGTTAGAAACACGTACCCTAGGTTAGGTTAGGTTGGGCAGGAAAAGTTTCATCAAAGTGCTAACCAGTAAACTGGTGCGACTGGTGGCTGATTCTGACGTGGGCTGAAACAGAGTTTAGGCAGAATGCCACTGGCAGATATGACAGTGGCTGGTGTAACTGAGGAACGTTGTGGACGTTCGCTGTTAAACAATGGTACCGTAGGTAGGTAGTCGGAACAACTTGTGACTGATAAAGCAGTTGGCGGAGATGAAAGGGGCTGATCTGACGGTAGCTATAAAAGAATTTAGCGCCAAGGATGGCTACCCGATCTGAGCACATACTGCAATTTATGGACAGAAAAGTAATTTTTCAACAGTGCAAATGCTTGTTAACTATCTATCTGCTCCAACCGCGTGATCACCAATATAACACTCACACCTGGCGAATTCACTTTAATATTATCTTAATTCGTCGGTCATCAAAAGATCACGCCAAGCATCGCCACTGGGATGACGGAGCTCTCATGGACTGACCGAAGATCGTCACTGGATCGGTATTTAGTTCCGTGACGAGGTTCTACTCTGGAACGTTGGTTAGTTCTTCATTGCAAGCGTCCTATAATTGGTACGACGGTCAACTATGGTATCGCTGAATTGATACATTGGTCTGAGGAGGCGTCCCTTAATTCTTATCATGTCTGTGACCACGTGTCCCACGATTGGACCGTTGGTCCATACTGATCACGGAAGACCTTTGTGACCTTTATTGCTTTCCTGAACTGGTATGTGGGCCAGTGACTGTTTAAATAAATTTTTACGCTGGCCTGTGTGGCCGTCCTTGGATTTGAATGTACGTTGGTCTGTGGGAGACACTGGATTGGGACATCAGCTCGTGAGTTCGTTCCGAGATTGGTATACGTTGGTGTGCAATCATGTCTCAGAACTAGTTCGTTGCCCGAGAAGCGTCCCTGAATTCGAATGTTGAATTCTGAGAGCATTCCTAAATTTGTACATCGATTCTTGAGGCCACGATTATGTTTTTTTTTGCCAGCGCGTCCTTATATAGGCCTGTAGAGCGTTCCTTGATTGATCGTTAGTCTGTGAGCGCGTCCCTGGATTGGTTTGTATGTCTGTGAAGGTGGCAATGGATTGGAAGGTTAGATTGTGAGGGGGTAGTTAAATTGAGACGTTGGTCCCAATTTACGGAAATAACTATATTATTTCCGTCGTCTAGCATTGTTTCCAAATCCTAAGTCAAACACATGAACCTCAAATTGTTCTATGATGTCCTATTTGAAATTGCGAAACAAAACGTCGAAACGAATTCGTGACAGCTCAACTCAAAATGGCGGCCGTTTTGTGCTCGATGAAGTGAAATAAAATGTACAATTTATGCTAGAAATATTCATATGCCCCATGATTTTAAATAAATAGCCCATTACCAATCATTTCCGAAAAAAATAAGAAAAAGACGTTTACTGGGAGCAATTATTGCAATAATAGAAAGTTTGAAAATTTGTCAACATCAAGATCGTAAATTACAACACATTTCAGCATATTACGGTTCTCTCACAGTTTTTTTCAATACTGTAAATCTCAATCCGGATTGCATTATGCTCTACAAATAATATTAACTAATTTCATGGTGTTCAAAATAAACTTGTTTAAAAACTGACTGAACGATTTTATCTCATGCCAATCGCCGCGAAGGATGATTCATGTCCCAGTACTGACTCATGTCGTCTGGCTAGATAATTAATAGCATTACGCCTATCTGGTTGGTTCCATGCACAAATATACATGGGGAAAGATTCTGCCTAACATAATTCGATGTATTCCTTATTTTTCCCACATTTATAATGTAATCAGATATGTTTGAGCTCATGGCACTGGCCCACGCATGCACCGCTCTTGCTTGCTTGCTGCATCAGCACGCGCCCTGTTTACCACCCTGCAGGCCCTTGTTTCCTCGAGCCTCCTTCTTCAACCTCTTACCCAAAAGGTGTCCCATATATCACCCTCAGGCTGGTCATATTTCCTGTTAAGCGTCGACCACATCCTCGCCCGCGTAAGTAGAGTAACGCTTGACCAAGAGATACGGCTCAGAGGCATCTAACGTTGAGCATTTCGATGTTTGTAGTATAACATGATTGATGCTGAACATGGGCGCCGAACACTTCGCAACGCGAATCACAGTTCTATCTGTACCTGAGTGGAGTCGAACTTGGATTCTAAGGGTTGTGCAGCTAAACGGTAATTTAAGCTGACTTAAGTATTGGTACTAACAGCTTAACAATACAATATGTTACACTGAGCACCACAGTTTGTTGAAAAAAAACTGGTTCCACTTATTAACAAAAGTGTGTAGCGTCACTAGGACTGTTGCTATTCTGTATAGCAAAAAGGGATGTAGGAAATAATGAACACGTATTGATCGTGTGTACGTTCTAATTCCAAGGATGATGCAATCAGAGATTACTCAAGTAGCTTTAGGAAAAGTAGATATTTTTTAGAGTAGTTTTTGATGTGGATTAAGTGAGCACAAACTACATAGCGAAGGAAAAGGATATATACTGAGCGTTCATAGATTAAAATATGAGCGCCATCGAGTAGATAAGGATGTAATTTTTTATTAGTTGAGTCTAAGAGGACAAGGGGAGGACTATCTGATAATTTTGCTGTGTTTAAATCAGGTCAACAGAGGATGTGTTAAAGTGAAGAGCGAGCAGAGTTAACCAAGTTTATTAGGCAATTTTCTCTACCTCCTTCTGAACAGTACTATTAGACAGCCTCATGATTGCGTGGGCCTTCAACCAATCCTAACAGCGTGAGATAATCAGACTAGCCCACCATCAGATTCTATAGAATCAAGACCATATCCGCGGTAAAGTAAATAAATTGATTCTGGCCATGGTTGGATGATAAAACAGTTCCATCAAGGATTACACTGAACAAGCCCGCACCGACAAAACGGAGTTAGCTCGGAAGCCTCACTTTACTAACTCGACCATAAGTAGCGTAAAAAATAGGCGATCTGGACCAGGCCTGCTTCAGTTATGAAATTATTCATGCAATATTTTCAATAACAACCAAATTTTCTGAAGCCGGTTAAGAAGATTTCAATTACTTCCTGGTCGATTCAA
Source organism: Gammarus roeselii (assembly GCA_016164225.1). Lineage (NCBI taxonomy): Eukaryota > Metazoa > Arthropoda > Malacostraca > Amphipoda > Gammaridae > Gammarus > Gammarus roeselii. The sequence continues at coordinate 17,350 of SDVV010002963.1, read as the reverse complement.
TATCGGCTTGTGCATCACTAATCTCCCTCATGATTTACCTCCTGCCACCCACTATACAGTTTTCACCATTATGTATCGGTGGTATACATTGCTTGCAATTCATGTTTTCATCTATCGCCCGAGGAAAGGATACGAATAATTGCACCCTCGCATTCGTGAATAAATTAATTGCAAGTAAAACTCAGCTAGAGCCTGTGAAATACACCCAAAATGACGTCTAGCGAGTTCAAGAATAACAGGTGGACGAGAATGCTTGAGGTCTTTTCTGGCTCTGGCGGTCATTTCCATAGTGACCTGTTATCGCGTGCGGGAGAATCAAAAAAGTCAATAGTGGTTCGTTGACGTAGATTCTAGCTTTCATATGTCCAGTTCTCCAAGAGATGCGAGGTCAGGTGAGTGAAGGGTCTTAGCAGCAGCTTGCTATATTTTTGACGAGTCTCAGACAGTGATTCAGAAGCCTGGAATCGTTTCATATGAGTTTGAAACGACCTGTTGAATGATACTGTCTCGTTACATAACTTTTTGACGGACAAATTAATTATATAAATCTTTTAGGGCAGTCTTGATCTACTTTTCATGCATGACTGGTAACAACTGTTTCTTTTCATATTAGAAAAAATATGAGGATCTAACAAGTGATCTTTTTTACCCTTATATGTTACAGAAGCGCGTACTATACATTTTTTTCTGCAAAAAGTCTATGACGTACGCTTTCAGTTCTTTCTCGTCCTCAATATATGACATCAAGCCTACTAACGAAGTTACGCATTCAAAAATTAGCATCATCTAAAATTGTCATTCTTTTAAAGACAAATTATTCACAAAACCACTTGTTTCTCTATTTCATTGGTCCCAGTTCCAGGTGAGTAGCCATGTAGGTGAAATGCTCCTGGGAATCACCAAAGACTTTCCTGATGATGAATAGGCCCGCACATTCAATAGCAATTACGACTGCATATGTTCTGTTCAATGGAGAAGCTTTTCTCTGATTTTTTTGGTCCACTTCATTATATGTGAACTTTTTGAATTTTGATTAATTCTAATATGATCATTCTAACACAATGAATATATTTTCCTCCTGTTTCATGAAAAAGTTAGTCGTCGTTTAAACTGAAACGGAAAATTGTTGACGCTCGGCAGTGCATAAAACTTTCAAATGTCAATGACATTTGAATATTAGGGCCTGTTTATGTCATGTATTGATGCATCTTGAATTCGTAACCAACAAATCTCCTCAACTCAATTATTGATTTAAAATATTCACATAGAGTGAGTGGTATATTCAATGTGTTTTCTTCAGCCGTAGTTAAGTTGCCATGCACGTTGCTGGAACTGGACTTGGAGCTAAAGTACACCGTCCAGTTTCGTACACCTTCTAGACAAAATATGAGAGACCACCAATCTTTGCTATGTTCGTTAATGTGTAAAGTTAGATCCCGCTCTTGCATTTGTGCTCGCTACATTAGGAAGAACAAATATTGTATTACTGCTGTATGAAAAACACCTCGCTCTCGAGATCAGAGAAAATTAATTGAGCTTCCTGATATATTTCCTCTGTCATCGCAATCAGTGTTTGGTGTTTCAATGATATAAAGACGGCCATTCCTGAATGAGCTGCCAAAGCTCAGAATAAATAAGGCAGTCACGTCGATCAATCTAATTGATTGCAAATTACTTATTACGCATCAAATACTATCAATCTAATCAAACTTCCTTGGCCGTGATGATCAAAGACTGCTGTTGTCCGTCAAAGATATGGCATATTTTCTGACGTGTTAGCAGGCGAGGCACCAGCGTGCCAAAGCGAGCAGGGCAGAGCGATTTCTGTCGTTGGTGGAGTTTAGAGCAGATGTGGTGGCGTTAATTCTGGGATAATTTTGTATATAGATTGATATTCATCGGTCATCCATTGAATACGGTTATAATCCGTATTCAATGTATGACTCAACGAATTCTTTCATTCGAGAACATCTCAGCTGACGTCCCACACCATCGAGCGCTTTACCTTAGCATAAATTTTGACCGAGGCTAACCTTTATCTGTCATCACACATGATTTACCATTTACAAAAAAAAATCGGAATGGATTTGTTTCTAAATCCGTATATCTTCGTTCAACATCGTTTCTGCAACACCGGTTAAGCGCATTAGAAAAACCTGAAACGCTGATCAGTAAATCAGTAAACCTAACCCCACGGCTAATCAGCCGTGGGTTGAGGTTGTGGGGCTAGTTTCCTCCTCTTCTTGCTATAAATAGAGGATGCCACTTCATTTGCTGTGCTAAATAATAAAACACTCAAATATTGAATCTTCTATTTATAAACTGTCTATCAGACCAGTGCCAAGAAGTGGATGTCATATATACAAAACACTGTTTATGTATTTGTGATAGACTAAGCAGGCTCACTTTGTCTAACCACAGTAAGAGGGGAAATATGCTGCTAGGCCTCTCTCTGCCCGAGCTACTCTCATCAGTCGTGAAGCGAGCCAACCTCAGAAAGGCTTTAACAGACCTTCTTTACTCCTTGCCTCGTAACGCCTACATTCCAAAGCTTCACCCTTATTTTACCCCAACACTCCTCCATTTCATTAACAGTCACTGTAATTGCCGTCTCACACCGTAGTCATGACCAAGTCAGGAAAAAAATCCAATAACAACAGTAATGCACATCTGAAAAAATCGCTCATAAACGGCATATCGCCCAGCAAAAAGAAGGAGCTCGATGACTGATATGCAAAAAATGCATGATGAAGCAATAGCCTCTCATGAATATCTATTCAAACGGATTGCTGAGTTCGAAAAATTTGTGGATCACAAGTAAATGAGCTGAAATGACTCTAGAGGAGTAAAAAACCACTGTGGTGTTACACGGAATTGAGTTGATATACTCGACAACAAAAGCGCAGCAGGACAAATAAACTGAAATAAAGCGATTGTGGAAATGTTGAGCAATTGTGATCTACGGTAGACAAAATCCTTAAGCACACTGGCGCACAATGCAGCTCTATCAACGCTTTTGCGACGACGAGCGTCGGTACACAACCAGAGGGTCAGGTCTCATACGGTACCGTCACATTTTTTTTACAGTAAACTCAGGACAGATCAGCGCACAAACTCAAATCTCTGCTAAGAAAGATGTACATCCATGATGATGTTTGTCAAAATAGCTCAACTAAAAGTCGAAAACAAATGGATGAGTATAGTAACTGAGAACTCGAGATAAGACGGTATATTTCAGTTGTCATGAATTTGGATACAAAGGAAGCAAACAACCTCAACCTACATCAGCAAATTTCCGAAAAATATTATCCACATGAACAAAGAAACCTACAGTCAAGGGAAAATTTTAAAGCCCCAAAACATCGGCAACAAATTCTAACCTGAACATGAACACTTGCGTCAGCAACATTGGTAATAACTCAATCGGCAGAAGAACCAACAATGCAAGCGGCCTATAACATTAACTTGAACTCGCAAAACAACATCAAAACTCTAACAATGAAAACACCAGACGAAAGCTGAGTAAGTGGATCAACAGCAACAACACGTGGATCACCAACAGCAAACGTCTGCGGTCGCTGACGGAGAGGCAAACAAACTGCGCTTCTGCACCTTCTGAGTCGCGGAATCAGCTGAAGTGCAGCCGAGCAAACTATGCGAGGGGAGAGGGCCAGCGGCGAAGTTTGTCACTCCGACCGCTGGCCGCAACCAGATGGATCTTCTTCAACAGTTGCCTGGAGAGATTTGGAAAAGAGCGACAGCAATCTCTTAGGACAGGTTAGTACAAACGCGTTGGTCCACGAACGCATACTCAAAGCGCGTATCAATAAAAGAACATATGAGTATGAGGAATAAAAGTCATGACTCATCTAGTCTCAAGCGCCTTCATTCTGTCTAAAACTGCTCATAGAATGACTGTATTGATGATCATTAAACGATTTTTTATTTGTGGAAGTTCCATCAATTAAATGTTATCTTCTAAAATCTACAATATCCTCCATCCCATCTAACCTTTACATCGAGTTTCACACTCGAACATCATCAACAACTTTTTATTTGCCGACATTTCTTCTTACGTGTCATCAAATATTATAAATTAGTGCGTGTTCTACAGCATTTGCATTTTTCTCGTGTAATGATGTGATTGAAACAAAAAAAATCAACATAATTGTATATATAAAAAAAAACAGAATTTCTTAGTCAACTGTTTGAAACTCTAAATAGAGTTACAGGTATTCAATCTTGATTTATACGACCGTGATATGCATGAAATTGAACATAACTTCAACAAAATTTCCCACGACATTGATCCAGATTTGCAAATAAAATAGAATATTCCAGAGCGTCTAACAATTCCCGGGGACGAGATCCTTGGCTATTCAACATCAATAAAGAACAATTACAGCTGCATGGCATTAAATGTTGCAAGTTGTAAAGGGAATTTCTTAGCCTACAAATCGATAAATAACAGACCATTTTGAACTTACAGTGCTAGGACTCAATGGACCAAATTGACATAGATGAATGATAGGACTTAAATATAATTTATCAGTTTACAGTATATATACAAACAATAACATGAGTAATAAGGGAGGCGTTTATTAATTTATAGATGACTGGTTGACTGTTGAGCAGAGTGACCTGAACACTCTTTTATCAGGCCCGGAACTGAGACTTTTTGTCGACATTTATTGTGATAGCGAGGTTAAAACAAGTGGGATGGCTCGTAGAGCCTCTGAAATATCAGTGAAAAAAATTATCTAAAGATGAATGGAATTTTTAGTGACATTGATGTAGCTCATAATAAAATATAGATTACCGGTGATTTCAACGAAAATCTGCATGCTTCAGTGTCATTGATCGAATTTAGCAACTGATTATTTTAACAATTTCCTTTCAAATTCTCTGCGAGCCACATTCAGTTCTCAGCTCTGCATGCTCTGCATGCCACATTAAGTTCTCAGCTCTGCATGCTCTGCATGCCACATTAAGTTCTCAGCTCTGCATGCCACATTAAGGTATCAGCACTGTATGCTCTGCATGTCACATTTAGTTATCAGCTCTGAATACTCTGCATGCCACATTCAGTTCTCAGCTCTGCATGCTCTGCATGCCACATTCAGTTTTCAGCCCTGCAAGCTCTGCATGCCAAATTCAGTTCTCAGCTCTGCATGCTCTGCATGCCACATTCAGTTTTCAGCTCTGCATGCTCTGCATGCCACAATCAGTTCTGAGCACTGTATGCTTAGCATGCCACATTCAGTTTTCAGCTCTGCATGCTCTGCATGCAACATTCAGTTCGCAGCTCTGCATGCTCTGCATGCCACATTCAGTTCTCAGCTCTGCATACCACATTCAGTTCTCAGCTCTGCATGCCACAATCAGTTCATTCACCATCACTACTTCTCTTCCTCCTCCCATTACCATGTTCCTCTTCCACAACCTTCCTTCCACAAATAGATGGTAAGACATTGCTTCAACCTCCCCTCATAACTATCGCACATTCAACAGCCTCCCCACCACTCTCCTCGAGAGCAGCCTAAAATCGATCAGTGCTCTCTCCAACACTGCACCATGGGTCATCCTTACTCATGTGTAATTGTGGGTATCCGAATCTTGAACAAGCTGTTCCTAACCACCATTTCCTGCTCCATTCACAAAGCTAACTGGTTTTCTCCTCTGTCATTTCTACCGGAAACGCCAAACTTCGCCCACACACGTTCCACCACTACATCTCCAACTCTCGTATTAGGTTCCCAAGTACCACCACGTTGTATTGACCTCAGAAACACGCAATACAATCACTCAGGTAAATCGAAAGCAGTTCCCACTCCTCCTCACTCCACTCGGTATCAGCACTGTAAGCACTCTTAAACGCTTATCTTTCTATACCTATTTCAACTTTCTTCCACCCAGTCAATCGGACCCCTACTTCCACTCGGTAACGCTACTATCCAACCGATCACTCAATATCAACACAGCACCGTCTCGTACCCAGCCTTCCTCCACGCGCTGCTTCCTTCTACTTGCCACAATAAACTCGATATCACTGTTACCATTTAACTTTGTATTACTCAGTTACAACACATCGGACTTCTTCCTAACAAACAACTAACCAACCTCTCTTCTCTTTGCCTCGTTCGTACTTCAACCACGCACATTCAGTGATCCTAACACAGGGACCGGAGAGGCGTAAGCCTCTCCTTTCCTCTCTGGTCTTGCCATCTTTGAGAGTGGAGTTTACAGAGGAAGGAATCCCTAGTCCCCTCACTCAAGCCTTAATCGTCGCCTCGTACGACACCAAAAGAAATACGCTTGCACAACTTCAACCCCCTGCCAGCCTTGTAGATGACAATTCAGTAGGCATCGCTCTGTTACTGAGTATCATTGTGCCCTTAATATCAGCTGGCACTTCAAAATTTATTTCTGCAGCAGGCTCATGTGATTGGCTCAGGTGATTAGCTGCTGTTATTGTCTCATGCTATTGGCGGTTTTGGTTTGCCCATGTGATTGAATGCTCTTGTTTACTCATTTGAATGGCTGTTATTGTTGCCTGTGTTGTTGATAATATGACTGGATGTGGTTGTTGGCATTTATGACTGGTAGCTGTGGTCGGCTGCTGTGATGGGATGTTGTGGCTGGGTCTAGTGTCTGGCTAGTGTTTTTATTTACGTCATTGGCTACTGTTGTTGAATCTTGTGATTCGTTGTTGTTGATAGAACAGCAAGACTCGCTGTTCATGTACTTGTGTGCTGTTGATTGCTGATGTGATTGGCTTCTGTTATTGGCTTTTGTGCTTAGTTGCTGTTATACAGTCACGTGATCCCAGAAAACGATTCATATAGCGACCTGCGGCAAAGTTTGCAGCCAGTGGAGTTGAAATGTATGTATTGGGAGATGACGAACGAAGATATTGATGACGTGAAATTGTTATAATTTGTATGAATGTATACGTCGTGATAGTTTGTTCAGTGATTCCGTTCATGAAGAACTTCTTTATCAGTCACGTCATTAGTTGGCATAATATGAATCAATACGCATAGTTTATTAGTTCAGTCTTTCGATTTATCAAAAAATTGAATATTAGACAGCGTTTTTTTTCTTACATGATCTGTTAAAAAATCTAACAGTTTTATCTCATTTCCCATCTGTCTCATAGCATTGAAAGTGCTTATAACTTTTTGTCCGTTCAGTCTTTGCAATGTATCCTATCGTTGGTCACAAACCTCTTCATTCGTCACCACATCCAATTCTAGCATTGCAATCGCTGTTGCCATGATACTTTTTGCTTAATCTTTTGACCATTCTCCGTCGATCTACAAATAGTCCTTCGGCATAATCCATGCTATAGCTGGCCTTTTCATCTTCTAAATTGTCACTAACATTTGCGACAATTCCCCTACCCAAATCTCTGGCATCGGCAGGGATTGGGGAGCTCCAAATCGAAAGTGAACACGCTGCGGTTGACCTTCAATACGTAACTAACAGTTTGTGAGCAGGAAGAATGGTACAGTAGGAGAGCAGTAGTAAAGGCAGATGCCAACCTTGATGTTGACCACACCAAACTCACATTCGTCGCTAGATCCTTGATGTTGACCACACCAAACTCACATTCGTCGCTAGATCTTTTCTTGATCAGGTGAAGTTTTTCTCTATCCCGTGTCTACCGCCAATCCCATATAAATGAGCATTTTTTTCAGAATACAATCAAGTATGCACGATATCATTGATGAAAAAACAGATATATTTTTCCGAAACGTTGATTAGATAAATTATTCGTGAAGTATTTATTTATAAGAAGAAGAGGTAGGCACATTAAGGTCATGTTTCCAATTCCTGGATCCAAATCAAATGGAATTACTATTTCAGATCAGAAGGATTACTAATCACATAGGTATTCCGAACATGCAATGGTTATGTGTTTTTGTGGAGGTATCCATTCTGCTATGAATGTTCAAATCAAAATACGTTATTGCTTTTAAGAGAAATACTTATTGCAAAATGTCGTGCCACTCTTGCTTTGCTGATCGCTCCTTGACTTGTTGTTCGAAAACCTCAGTACTCAGGCAAGGCTAACATAAATATATAACTCGATAACATAAACAATCATTTTCAGGTAAAGTTCGAAGGGACAGAATTAATATTTTTGTAGCTTTAAGTGGTGTTTAATAATTTTCCATTATTAAACACCAGTGTGCACCGCAAAAGTTGTAGTTACCTCTAATTACGTACGCACGATAGACCTCATCTCGGATGAAATTTGGTTTTCTATTATGGGTTCCCGTAAAAGAGATATGTTAATCATAAGTTGAAGAGCAGCCCTCTCGATATCCGATGCGATTTCTCATGTGTCTTCGATGCAATTTCTCCCGTGTCTTTACGTTTATTATTCACAAAAATTTCATCAAAGATCGACTTCGACTCGTTTGGATACTCTGAGAAAACTCTGATTTTTTTTTTATTTTGTTTTAAAAATATTTGTGATGAGAAGAAACTGAAGAATCAATTCATTGTAATCGGGTGTCCTAATCTGCGTTTGAGTGCTTTTTAAGAGCTCTCGGTACGCCTCCAGGTGAAGAACTTCCATTAAAACTAAAGGAACCTAAGATAATGTAACTTAAAGGTGTTAGACAATATTGACTATTTGAATAATTGGTATTGCTGTAGTCTATCAATCTGTCAATGGATTGGCGTGGAAATGTCGTCGAGAACCATAGGAATGGGTGCCGGAGAAACGAGTTCAATGGGAAGGAGGGAGTGGAGAAGTGCTGTGGATACCTAATTTTCAAGCGCCTATGATATGCTTTCACGTCATTAGCTGTCTCGTTGATAAATTGTAGGGACATTTTTTGGTAGATTAGGCGGCAATTACGATGAAAGAGGGGTACACTGCTACTGACCCTGCTTTTGGACCGCACCCATTAGCCAAAGTGCGAGTACGGGCTTCTGGCGGTACCTTACATTGCGGAAGGGATACTATATAATGTGTGTGTGCGAGCAAATGACAGAAGGGAATAAGCATCTGGCCGTTGGTCACCCTCATTCTTGGAGGATTCGGTCCTGTGTATTTGTCTTTGTCTACCAGGAAGCAGGAAATAATGTCCACACGGTACAAAAAATCAGATATTTACAAATACGATATCATTCCTACAGAGTCGACACACCAAAATGTGATTGAAGGCATGCACGATTTTTTCCAACCAAGGGTAACATAAATAATTACAATCAACAGCAATTATAGTGACGATGAATATGATGGAAAATTATGAGTGTGTGGGTACAGCAAGGCAGGATATTTTAAAGACCATAAATTACCTTTCCAAATAATCGATGAACTGAATTGAGGATCAAACAGGTTAAGGGATCTACGGACGCTGCTTAGTGTTATGATGCATATGAAGTTCGTCTTGTTTGATTTGATTTTAAACCTGTTGTGTACTGAAACGAACAATGATTTAATTTCCACGCTATGTTCCCAAATTATCCGTTCCAAAGATTATATACGCAAGTGGCCTGTTTTTCATCCACTGCATACCAATTTTATCATTCAAGTTAGATCTGATTCTGAACTGCTGCGTTTAATTTTTTTCTGTAATGATTTTGCTGTAGAGCGTCACATAATTCATTCAGCAGATGCCCTAGAGTTCAGTTTGTGTGCGTTGGTGCCTAATATTCATATAAGATGCAGCATTCTGTCTGTTCACTTGAAACGGACCTTCGCTCTGAGATCGTGCAATCCCTCTCCTTTATCAACGATAAAAATAAACGGTTGGAAAGCAATCATGGGACACAAGCAGAATGGTTGGAAATATCCTGCGTTGGAACGGTGCTCTTCTCCGTGCAACATGTGTAGGCTGATGTTCCAGGATGCAAGAATGGCATTAACTTAAATGGTTTTTGCTGCATTGACTATTACAATTTCTGATGGACGAATCCATAATTAGGAAATTTGATACAGGATTCTTTGCTAGTGGTCTTGAGTAGAAACCTCTCAAAGCGATGAAGGGTTTGGTCAATTGTGAAATGTCAGTCATTTAGGCATACTTGAATATTTTTCCTACCTCTTGACCTGAACTGTCAAAATAGTATTGGTTTACCAGCATAAATAAACCAAACATGAACATATATTATTTTAAAATAGTCGTCAGTATTTCACTGGACCATAGTTTGAGGTTGCAACCTCAACAATACCTTGATAATTGAAAACTGAGTGCAATGACAATAAAAACCGATAAAATGTATTGTTACATTTGGGGAGCACATAATTATTACATACGGATACGCGAAAAGAGATCCTTGAGTAACGTGGATGAAGTTAATTTGAAAACAGTGAATTTCATGGATATGGAGAGACTTGGAGGGGTATGAATAAATAAAACGTGATCAAATTGCCTTAGTCGTTACGACGGTTGGTAAGGTTTAACCGGCGTCTGTGTTAACATCGCGCACATTTGTATCAACCTGTAAATCTACACAGAAATTAGTTGTTTAGAGTTGTATTATTATTTCATTTTATTTCGTGAACCTCAGCAACGTCAAGGCCGATGTGAGAGGTACAAAAAAACTGCATGGGAAATTTCAAGAACCTTTAGCTAAGACAAATTCAGGGTTTAACCTATGGTTCCTCATCCGTACACATTTTCTATTGCTCCCAACTATCCATGTGTACCTTCAATAGCCCGTGTCACTAAATTCACAATTCACCAGTTTAGTTCCAGTGGATGGAATAATTCCATATACATGCCATCCCAGACAGTTTGCCAGTGATACATAAGCATGAGTTATCCGCTATTGCGGCATATAAACTTGCTTGACAGCATATGATGTGAACAGCTTAGCGTCAGTTGCTGAAAGATGGTTACAAGCCGTAAACGTGTCGATGCCAAAGTCATTTCTGTATCAGAAAGTAGTATGTAATTTTGAAGGTTCTCAAGTTTCTCCTCTTTTGTGTCGCCCTAATATTTCCATGTGTCGACAGCAGAATACCGCAGATCTTCATACAATACCAGCGAGTCGTGCTGTCGAGTTTGCAGTGAACGATAGTTATAGTTGGCTGAGGAGTTGAAGTTTTTTTCGATTGCAATGAAGAAACCCATCAGAAATAAATTAATTGACTTCCTGCCCATCGGATGACTGTCGTGGTAATGATAGGGCATCACTCTCAATTGTGACAGAGCAGGTAACCGATAATAAAATTATGTGGAACAACTTTGACCATTTAGTACAAACATCACTGTCACGACTTCTTGATCAGATGACAGGAACATCGGAAACATTACTACGGTGTGGGCTATCAGTAAATGCATATGACTCTTTGTTTTGAATTCTTTAATTTAAAAATGACAGGTCACGTCTGTAGACAGGAATTTTGTATACAGTGTCTTATCAGCGTTGGTTGCTGCTGCATAATATATGTACACACACACCCACACACACACACACATATTTACATGTATGCTTATATAAACTCGGTTGATCGGTCACACCCCCAAAAATGTTTCATCCCTTATTCAGGGACAAGTAGACCAAATATTGCGCTGACAGAAATGGCGGTTATTCGCATATCAGGGCATTGAATAATATCCTTACGGACTATCACGGATCATGTTTTGATGTTCGTGGCCAGGCGCATTGCTCATGATGAGTCGAGAGGGTATTCGAATACGACAACAGGCCATGCGAGAGGTTGAAGGGGACGGTTGCCGCAGAAGAAAGGAGAAATTATAATTAATGGGCCTAATATTACACAATAGGAAACATTATTCCCAACGGGTCTTGGATTGGTGAGTGAAGTCATGGAGAGATACAATGAAAAAAAAAACATTCCAATACTCTGAATCTCATTTCAAATTACTGAGCCCACACACATCAAATAAATAATGGGAAACAAGTCGGAATATAACGCTTGCCGTGGACAAAACGGCAGGCATACAATTATGATTTGAATTCCTTCATGAAACGAGCTTATACATATGGAAGACTTCCATACGACTTCATAACGAATAAGTTCTACTTGCAGCCAAACATCAATAATAATTCTTAATGACGATAAATATCATGTTGTTAGGTGAACCTATTCGGACATTTTTTCATCTTGTTAGGTGAACCTAATCGGACATTTTTTCATCTTGTTAGGTGAACCTAATCGGACATTTTTTCATCTTGTTATGACATGTAACCTGACATTTCGTTTAGGGACACTTGGAATCGGAACAACATTCAGGGGGGATGTGACCATCCTGATTTAGTGTTTAGCTAATGTAATAACATTATCCGAACAAGTGTTAGAATTCGCAAAACAACTATTTAGACGATCATTTATATTATGTAAATAGTTTTGAATTACTCAGTTCCACAAAAATGTTCGATGACGTGTGGATTACTTTCTAGAACATACGAAATTGTCATCAACCAGTCTTCTGTGATTTTTTTAATGTCCTTGTCTATTGCAAGGCCGTAAACACGTCTGGTTTGAGCCGATCGATCGCTCAAAGATTGTTCAGTTCATTGGGTTCCATCAACCGGTCTCAGATGCGAGTATATTCCGGAAAAGAGGGTACTATATGTTGAGTTGCTGTAGAAGGGACCACCAGAAGACACCCCAGTACCTTTTTGACCGGCCTATGAGTTACATATGATGGCCAATTCTACGGGGAATTAAATATAATTTATTTTCGGAAGCAGCCGATATCATGCTACTATGTTTATATAAAACGTTTAATGAAATCAAATTAGCGTTGTTTATCTAACAGCTCATCTCAATTTGATTGTATCGAATTCTACACCAGATTAGCGAGTCATCAAAGGTAGATGAAACAGAGGTGGATCGAGTGGGTCTCTAGTTTAGTGCCATGTGGATGGATGGATCACGGTTAGTCATTTAATTTACATATAATTTTCTACTTGTTTTGCGGTGTAGATATCATTTAAAGTCCTTCTTTTGGTATCCGACCGGCTCTAGTATCCCGGCGGCCTTGGATCTCGATCAGCCTTAATATTTTCAAATGAAGTGCTGTCGTCGTTACCGTCCAGACTTACAAGAAACAATATCAAACGAGGATGAAGAGGAGGTTCAACACAATGAAACTGGTCTTGAAGAAAACCAGAGCCTCACAAATGCTGACGAGATATAACTCACCTTTTAAAAAAATTCTAGGCACCAGCAAGTAAACCCCAAACTGTTTTTGAACTGAAAAAAAAATCCAATTGGTCTATTGAAGATAAGTTACAAAAAACATATTAAAAATATATAATCCGTTGCAATGAATTTCTACAGCCTAACTCGTGGATCGCCTATCTAACACATGTATTATACGTGTTAGTACTTCACAGGTACGGAGTGTGTGGACACTCGGAAATGAATTTTGATCTCCTGATCGAAGCGTCAGGTGCTCATCTTTAAGGAGGCAAATGTGGGGCGGTGAATATAAGTCAACGCCGGTAGAGACATGGCGATTTTTAATATAATAATGTGGAAACTCGAGTTTTGTGGGGTTAATATGTCAAAGATCATTGCTATTGACTATGAAGAGTATGCAGTTCACTAGATGAGAGCGATGACTTGCAAAAAAAATTGTCATCCATGCATACATCACATGGCCTAAAGTAACGAATCAGGGGATCATTCAAATAGCCATGTATCCTGCTCTCGAAAATTCTTGTTCCCGATTTGTGGTAGTTTAATAGTATGATTGAACTCATTCATTGACAACGTGGGAATTCCTTTCAACAGAAAAGTGATGTATTATTTAAAATGTCGTGAATAACACCTCACAGTTTAAATAAGGTATCATTATTATGTCTAATCGCCGCTTATGACTAAAGCTGTCCTGCCACCCGGCCCGGGACTAAACAGCTGCCGTCGTGGGCCAGCAATAAAAGATAACAGAATGGCTCTGGTTTGGAACACTCTACTCTCATAGAAGCTTTGTGCTGACGTTGACTTTCGTATCCAATTGTTGACGCATTCCCGCTTGACGCTGCTGAGTTTGTGCTGGAAACCTGTCACCAAGTGTGTTGATGCCTCTGACGCTGTGATGATTATTATGTGGTCCAATCGAAGGTAATCAAATATACAATTCGACGAATTTACCAGGAAAATAATATTGCGCCTACTTTGCCGTCAAATGTGCTTTCGTAGTATTTAAAAAGAAATGTATCTGGTGCGCAATACTGTCTTCAGGTGCTTTTTTACGTTTCAGTGAAATAGATACTGGCTTCAAGTAGAATGTGGCAGTTGCTGCCAAAATGACTTGATTGACCCTCGTTATAAGTGTCCCACTATTGAGCAGATTGGTAGTTTCGGAGGGTCAGGACGGGATATCATTGAATAAGATCATTCGTAATATTATTGTAAGGATTTGTAACACACTCAAAATTTGAAGGTCAGTATTTACCCACAGACCAGCATAGTTAACTTCTCATCATAGCTTTTATCAATGAAAATTTGTGAATAATAATATGGATAGGATCGGGAAGACTAATCATTAGCATCAGGAAAAGTATTTAATGTTTTGTTTCTTCAACATCGTTACTCTTTAAAATGAAGAACAGCTTTTGCATGTAAAATGAGCATATTAAATTTGCATTGAGCGCTTCCCTTTATTTCGGTCGATAAACCAATTAAGTGCTTGTCTGATTTTACTGTTCATGTTTTCTTAACAATCTGCTATTCAAACTAACCGTTCGTAATACGATATTGTGGTTCCAGCCACTCTTCCAGTAGATTCTGCTCTAAACATTGCAATAGGAAACTACGTAACAAGTTAATTAGTTTCTATGTAATATCTTTTTTTATGTCTTAATGGTTTACATCCACTTTGCTGTGTGGCCCGGCTATGCTCTGCATGTTGTACAACTCGTATACACGAATGGAAAGGGTTTTGATACAAAGTTTCTCAAAGCGATTCGTTCGTTTTATAAAACGGTACTGCATGCACCTCTGCGAGGGGAATGAGTGTGACAGGGTGATGTAATGGTGATGGGAATAGTGAAGGGAGCGATACAATTGATTGCGGAAGTGGGGTACAATGATTACTGGCGCCGTAATTTATGTCCTCTAGAGTTAAAACGATTATGAACATCAAAAAAAATGGGGGAGGTGGCAGCGAAGAACCCTATTTTCGTGCCGTGCACCGAGATAATCATTCCCTTCTGACGTGGCAAGACCCAGCCTGCGCGACAGACGACTGAGCTGAGGGAATGAAAAGAAGCTGCCTTTGGGGTCAGAAGCGAATGGTCGGCTTAAGAACCGATCATCAAAGTGAAAGGTAGCAAGCGCAATCAGGGAAATATCCCTGTGTGTAGCCATAACTCAAATACCTCGGGGAGGAAGTAAGGAAGCCATGCTTGAAGGGCTGTGGCAACAGCATTTTAGGGGAAGAGAGCAGCGCTCTTGCTGACCATCGCAACACTGAGGAAAACGTTTGTATTCTTTTTTTTTATTGCAGCAATAAAGCCCATGTGTGCCTACAATCAGTAATCGTGGCAGGAGACAATTATAATAACCAATTACCGAATAAATGATAACTTCTGAAATCGATTGAATCAAAATAAAATAGTTTCAAGTGACAATAAATGTATTTCCAACGATTGTGTAGCATGGTACGCCTTTGTTAAAGGCACGTCATTGTAGGTATTGTACAACAGTTCTCATGTAAATCTCCTATTACGCTGAACTCAGTTCAAATACTGGTAGTCCAACTATCTCTTCATTTTGGACGATGGCTTGTGAATCATTCTTCGATGCAATAAAAAAACATGTATTAACATGCCAATTAAATGATATTTCAGTAATTACAAAACCCGCACATAATCGAAGCCTGTTGTATTTTTTGTGCAATAGCTTTATATTGTAGTTATAGTCGTAAATGGCTGTAAATTAATATCAACATACATTACATTTAGATTAATAGGTTATTGAAAGCAACTTCGATCTGGCCGCTTTTATTGGTGAAGAGACCCATTTCTTGCTACGCTTCAGTTTTTCAAAGACGGGCACACGTCATGATCATTACTAATTGCAGCTGCCTCATTCCCTACCATGTTAAGATACATAAATAAAGAACTAAGGTTTCCATAGTCTGGTCGCATGTTCCAGGAAGTAACTATTTAGTCTCTCCGTCCAGTTAGGCGACCACGAGAATGAAAAGCACGTAACTTTCGCATTACACTGAGCGTAACATCCTGACACTTTGTCTCTTCGTCGCAGAGTCCCTTCGACATCTTACGAACACTTCGAAAAAGAAGCCTCGAGGAATAAACAAAAAGTTCTTAGGTACGAGTCCCAATAGCGTGATCAACTTATCAGAAAATACCAAGTTTTCTTTTTGTTACCCCATTACTCCTAGAACGGGCACTGCGATAATTTCGACTGTGCCCGCTGGTTTAGAGAGAAAAAAACGCGTCCGCCTAAATTCTTGTGCGTGCAAATTAGGTTGAACTTTACCATACATCTTGCATACGGCGCTAAAATGGGCACAGATACAATTTGAGCGTAGACAGTAGAAAACATCCAACAGTTTCAAATTAGTAAAATAGCGAATTTCAGCTGAACAAAATAACATATGTATCATACGAGGATTTACAATGAATCTGAAATTTAAGTTGATATTCTGCTTATCCTTCAAGTGTACATTATAAGTAGTCTTCTGGGGTGTCCCCAGGGAAGAAACCCCGCGTGTAATCTCTCTTCACAGTCACCTTTGCCTCTTCGTTACATGTGTGCTGCAGAGCAGCCCGGTGGTCTTTGACGCATTATAAGATCTAATAATCTCATCCTGGAGGCCTTATGTAATAGTGGGGGATATGAAGTATCTCCAATAATAGAGAGGTGGAACAGAATCCGGCTGGTGCGGGAAGATCCCGATATTAATCGAAATAATGTTTGGCATTTGTCTGCCTTTCCATATTTTGAGCCCATTAGTTCAGTTAGCTGACAGGTTGCTATGTGCTTTCCTTCTCAAAAAGTGAGCTTTAGTATATACATAGTCATGTGGGAGAGGGACAAACAAATGGTTCCAATCGCGCTCGTCTCCAACTCCACTTAGGAATCTCTGCCGCGGATCTCAGCCCTTCTCTGTCTCGTCTCCATGTGTGTTCTTTTGGTGCGTAATTTAAATGTATTGGTAGAAATGCGGTCAAACTTGTTTCTGTGTACTCATTATTGTACCACCGAGGCTTCAATAAAGTCTGTTATTACTATTAAAAATTATTCTTTCCCACCCCCCTCTATTGCTTTGTGGGTGGGGACACAATGTCACTAGATGGCGTATCATAACTGATTTATCACACTAGAATCTTCATTGTATAAATATAACAGAGGATTTTGCAGTATTAACATTTTTAGAAA
>SDVV010002962.1:1386-22092 GCA_016164225.1 Gammarus roeselii | reverse complement strand
ATGCGTATAGTAATTCTCTCCATCGCCTTAACAATGACGAGGCAGCGAGCGCATCACCAGAGCAGATTGCAACGAGGATTTCATTTGGGGAGTTCATAACTCGAGTCATAAGGCTATGTGCCGCTTTACGGAATAGTACCTTGATGTGATCTGATTGGTTTTCAGCAAAAACCCTGCTTGCTGATGCCGCGCGAGGGACCTGCATCAGCCGTCTAAATGTGTCATTATAACTCACTGCCAATTTCCTCACGCTATATTGAAAGTATTTTCTCCACAGTGCATTACAATAAATCGGGTATTTATTTATTATATGTTATTTGCTTTCATGTTCCACCGGAGTCCCAACGCGAAGTTAATGCAGGCTCCCCCGTAGGGCGGTAATAAATCGGGTAATAATATGATTTGAAGAGCTGGATTTTAGCTTCCCTTGGTGCTCATACGTCATAAATATCATCCCTTCCCCTGAAACGACAATGAAGAGCCCCGATGCATACTTGAATAGATGTAGTACGGAATTATTCTTGTTTTGATGGTCATGTGCGTTCGAAGATCCTTTTGAAGTAGTTTCTCACTCGCGAGTTTGTGTGTTTTCTTTCTCTTCATGGGTGATTCATATAACTTTAAACCGTTGTGCTTTACAGCTTCCTCAACTAAATAGGCCTCATTTACTAAATAGGAATCTTATAGTCGATTTCACAACACTTTCCTTTAATTTATCACAACGTTCGTACACCGGAGCTGCTCTAGTGTCTTTCCCTTATTGGGTGTAATTTATTTATCCTCCCCTGACACGTCCCTTTAAGACCACATGTTGAGTCTGTCTGGCCGACTGTGCGGTTCCCACCCACGCTTGGCCCTCAGAATCTCGGACATTAGCACCGATATCCAGTACCTGTTGCAAACACGCTCCGACCCCAAATGTTTCCCTCGAGATTTTGTGACGGATTTAAGTTATTCTTTAGTGCAGATACATGTGTTGATCTAAAAACTGAACTTATGACTCAATGGAAAGTAGTATGATTGGTTGTCTCCGAAATGCAATTATACCTCAAAATTATTGTAAAAGCACAAGTAAATTAGGAACATTAGTGATTATTCGGCAATAAAATGAAATTCTAAGTGAACAGTACTTCCAAAAATGGAGTTATAGCACAAGGAAAAAAACAATTATATAACAATTGTTGGTAAAAAAAAATAGTGTTGTTCCCTGTCGTGAGCAGCAATAAAGTTTGAATGTATTAGAAATGTTCATGAGTACAAACTACTCCATGCAGTGTTCACTCAAGAGTTGCAAAAGTTTCTTAGTTACAGATTAGATTAGACTGACTGGGCTTTCTAGCAGGGTAGGATCAATGTCCTCCTGGCGTTGAACATCAAGTCAGCAATGGATAGTGCAACACGTCATCAGCAGTCTCTGTTTTCTGTTACAGCAACGACAAGATTGAGCAACATATACATCAGCAGCGAACCCGGTCTCAGCAGCACCTTCACACTGAACGCTGAGGTGAGATACGTCGAGCAGAGCCCGGTGTATGTGCCCGACTTCTGGTTTGTCATCAAGCTGGCGTGGATGCAGTACCTAAGCGTGCTGGTGGTTTTCCTGTATGTGGCGGGCCTCGTGAAGCAGTGGATCTACAGCAATCAGCTGCTTCACACACTGCCCTACACTAGCGCAGCCCAGACCAACGTGCTACGCTTGAAGACGTAAATTCAATCATTACTGGAAAGACATTGAACATAATTTCTATAGGTTCAATCGGTTCCAAATCACAACCTATTTCAACAGTTTTATGATAAAAAGTTCATTCAATACAAAGAATTTTATGCGAGTCATTGTCCTGGCACATTTTAAACATTTACATTGATTTTATATGACTGGCAAACATTATCATGGGCGATTTCGGAAGTTAGCAGTCAAAATATGAGTAGTCAACATTGTGTTAATTGATGTATCAAAAGATCTCGTTTATAATGCTGGCAGCAGAATCGGTCCCCATTAAAAAAGTAAAGCGTTTGAGTACATCCGTCTAATTAGAAAACGAGCGAGGCGTGAATCAATGAACGAAATAAACACTCGTAACCATGACACGACAAACGCATTTTGGTACAATTACTTCATTGTCGTGGATCTGCCTTAGTATTTATTGTCTGCGTTGCATCGCTGATGGAAACATATGACGTTCAGAATTAGTCCAAAACTACATCGTGAAATGAGATGTCACCAAAAAGTGAAATTACCTATTTTCAGTTCTATATCTTTTTAATGGTGAAAAAGATTCAAACGCGCTGAACTCTTCACATATTTATCTAAGTTCAAGTGAAGTATACAAGCTACCGTTCTTTAGACAAACACATACGAATCTCAAACACATAAAAATCAAATCTAATAAATGATTCTTTCACCGGAACGAAAATCAAACCTTGACGCTGGATACGGCTGAAGGTATCATCACTTCATTCGCGCTCGTCTCCACGAGCTCGAGGAATGTGAACAAAATTTCTCTCGGAGTTCGTCATTGCTTGGAATTCCTTCCGGTAAGAATTTTAATCATGTATTTCTAGCATCACAAAAAAATCATACTGACAGCAGAATTCATCGTCGTTTGAAAATTTTAAATTCAATAAATTTATGTAAATGAAGGATTTTGAGTCTGAACAGTTGTTGAATCCTGTCACCTATTGTGATAAACACATAGACAGTATAAGAGAAGAGGAGTATATAACCAAAAACATGGAGTAGAAAATAGGTCAGGTAGCTTGCCATGTATGAGGATATATATAGTTAGTAATCACGAATTGTGGAGCGATTAAAAAAAAAGATATGATATTGCTTATGTTCAATTACCTTAGAGCATGTTTTGGTACGTGTGTTGTTGTTGCTTAGGCTCGGTTTCCACGTCCGGTAGTGAAAACCGCGCACACCGCCCGAAATCCTCAAAACCCATAGACACGCGTGTGTTGATTGATTTTATTTGAGCCTCATTTCTACCAGAGCCTCAACGTGAGTCATAATAGGCTCCCTCGTAGGGCGCGACCGTCATTGATTCAGGTAAGTTCGCACGGTCTTGCCTGCAAAAATATTAGTCATGTCAAGATGAAGTCGGTACATATTTCAATTGTGACATGTTCGCGTGCTAGCGCGTACAAGCGAGTAAAGAGCTAACGCGTATATTCGTAAATGTATTGTTATCTCTGGGCGTACTGGGGTGGAGAGACCACCTCACTTGCACAGGCGTTTGGTATTTAGACAACTTCGTATAGTCCGGTGTGTTTTCCGGAAGCAATGAGCTTTTCACGGTAGGTTGAGTCCTTGAGTAGGCTTTGTTGGTTGCACGGGGTATTTAAGAACGCTCGTCGGGCTGCCGCGAGTGCGTTGCAATCCATCAACAAGTGCTTCACGCTGATAGCCAGTTGTTGGTGAGTAGATGCCAGTTTAGCAAGCGAGTCCGCAAGTTTGTTTTCTCTTCTATCCGCGTGCCCGGGGATCCAGCGGAATTCCACTGCCTGACCCGTCTCGGTCATCACAAAGAGATCGTGCTGCATTTTACGTAGAACGAGATATTCGTAGTGCAGTGTTTTAAGCAGGGTGAGGACACTCAGACTATCTGAGAATACGACGTATTTGGGAAAGAAATGTGTTTTTGCAATAGAGATGACTAGTTCGAGTGCGTGAAGCAAAACAGAGAACATGGAGGCCTCTTGTGGGAGGGTGGCCGAGAGTGGGGTGTCCCCGCACACAGCGGCGGCTCCCACTCCGTCCGCGGTTTTGGAGCCGCCAGTATATATGTGACGGTGCTCTAAATGCTCTAAATATTCTCCCTCAAGTAGTCTTAGAAATTTCTGCCTGTACGCGTTGGTTGGAGTTGTTGTTTTAGGGTACATTTTCAGGTCTAGGTTGACCGGCGGTGGGTTGATCATCCATGTTGGTATGTTAATTTGAAGGATTCGGTAGGAAAATGAAGGCTTAATAGCTTTAAGATTGATGTTTTGCGAGGTCAGCAGGTTGTCCACACGTAGGGAAAACGGTGGGCATATATTATTTTTAGCCGCAAAAAGGCGCTTATTGGATATGTTGGTGATGTGGCTGATTGTTGGGTTGTTGATTAGACTTCTAGTCTTAAAATAGTTTTGTAATGCAAGTTTGTCTCGCCGGAGCGGAAGTGGAAGTTTGTTAGCGAGCACGTTAAGGGATTCGATTAGGGTGGAGCGGAACGCGCCGGTTGTGATACGCAGAGCATTGTTTGCGATGGTCGAGAGAGGGTCGAGAGTAGTTTTGGCTGCAAATCCGTAGACAACGGCTCCATAGTCCATGCGCGATCGTATTATTGCTCTGAACAGCGTCATTCCGGTGTCCGTGTCGGCACCGAACTTCAGGGATGTTACCGATTGGATTGGGGTCGCCACGTGAGTTTATGGTCCCACATTAGACCCAGGAATTTGATAGTTTCTTCGTATGCTAAAGATGTGTTGTGCAGCGTTAGGGCTGGTTTCAGGTGTAAGCCGGGCACAAGGGTAAAGTGCATGCTTTTAGTTTTAGAGGGCGAGAATCGGAATTCGTTTAGTGAAGCCCAGTTTCCGACTAGGTTTAGGCACTTCTGGAGTTCATGTTGAATTGTTATGGGGCTGGGGTGTCTGTAGCTTATTTGTAGGTCATCCACTTATAGTGATGAGAGCAGTCTTCCGTCTCGGGGAAGAATGTCGGCTAACTGATCGATTTTGAGGATAAAAAGTGACACTGAGGACGCTTCCCTGGGGGACGCCCATTTCTTGCGGATATGACGGAGACTGAGTGTCGCCAACCTTGACCCTGAAGGTGCGGATTTTGTAGAAATTGGTGGATGAAAAGTTGTAGCCGACCTCTCAAACTTTTACGGTGGAGATCCTTCATGATCTCATATTTCCACGAAGTGTCGTATGCTTTTTCAACGTAGAAAAATATGGAAACCACATGTTCTCTTCGGACGAAGGCCTGTCTAATGTCTGATACTAATCGTACGAGGTGCTCCGTTGTGGAGTGGCGCTTACGGCCACCGCTAGGCCACCGCACTGGAGGTTGTTGAGGCCTGCATGCATTTCAAGGTAGTCGACTAGGCGTGAGTTTATCATTCTTTCCTTACTCTTGCATAAGACGCTAGTTATGGCAATGGGACGATAGTTATGTGGGTCGCTGTGACATTTTCCGGGTTTGGGTATCGGGATAATTACGGATTCTCGCTATTGGTTGGGAAAAAATGAATTTGAATACAACGTATTGAACACATTTAGTAGATGCTTGAGAGCGTTGTCAGGAAGGTGTTTGATCATGTTAATGTGCACTCGGCCCGGCCAGGGTGAGGTTGAGGTTTCACGAGTGTGGTCAATTGCATACTGTTGTTCATGGATAGAGAAAGGTTTGTTGTAGAATTCTTCATTTGTGGAAGTGAAGTCGATATGCTCCCTTTCTCTTAGGATCTTTTCCCGTTGGAAAGAAGCCGTATAATTTATTGATTGTCATATTTGGCTAAAAGTATGAGCTACTTTGTCCGCGATGTTCGCGTATGAAGAATAGACAGTGTCTCCGTCCGACAGTATGTGGATAGGTCGCTCGGGGCGACCTTGGATACGTCTGATTTTTCCCCACACTTGGGAAAGTGGGGGGTTTCGATCGATTGTATTAATAATTGAGTCCAGCTTTCTCGCTTCTTCTCCACGCTAAGTTTGCGGAACACAGCAGTTTCCCCTTTCCAGGCTACTCGGTTCCTGGGGGAACGTGCGCGACGGAAGGCCTCGCACATCCTGTCACGCCGATCCCTTGCTTCTTGTACCTCCGGGCACCACCAAGGTTTTGGGAAAAAGGTTGAGGGTACATATTGGGGAATGCATGCAGTAGCTGCGCTTTGGAATTTTTCGTATAAATGTATGATAAGGTCGTGCTTTGAAATGTCTTCGGGAAGGCCCTCCACATCGTCCCATGCGACATGTGTCGAGTATTCCTCCCAGCTGGCTTTCCGGTAGTTGAATCGAAGTTTTTGTGCGTCAGGATTGTTTGGTCGGTTAGTAAGGAGCGATATGATCACTGGGTTGTGATCACTGTCATGTGTTGAAGGCAAGACTCCCCAAACGAGTTGGGGAGCTAATGTATGGGAACATATTGATATATCGATGGCGGTTTCACTTTCGAGGGTGATCCGTATGGGTTGCCCGTCGTTGAGAAGAACCACGATGTGAGTGTCTATGGTGTTGGCCATTATCACTTTTCTGGGGTCTGTTCTCACGCATCCCCACTGAATTTGGAGAGGCAATAGCCTCTACTCCCTTTCGCTTGTCATTCGTCGTGTATTAGAGGGAGGAGTTAACAAAGATGGGATCCCTAGTCCACTCACTCCGTCCCTATCGGTTGCCTTTTACAATACGCATGAGTTACGGTGGCAGGATTCTAATCCCCTACCACAATGAGGTTTCCATCCTCTAAGTAGTCCAAAAGCTGACGCGAATTATTTCCAGGACTTTGGAAGTTACAGGGGCTTATGGGTCTATGATTTGAGGGATGACTCTTACCCACTTGTTTATGGATCGCTCTAATTAGAGGATGTTTAAAATTTGATGGAAGGTGCTGGTTGCTGTGGAAGTGTTGGTGAGCAGCTGGAGGTATGGCAGTATTAATGACAACCAGTCCTTAAGGTCCTGCAGCGTTATGTCATCGTGCCCATGTGAGTTTGTGTTTTTGAGCGAATAGATGGCAGAGACAATAACAGCTCCGCTTACTGGCTCGAGTGGTCATGTTCCCTGCAAAGGCAGAGAATTATTAAAGGACGATAGTGTGTTTTGAGTTGGCTCTTTTCTTCCCCAGGTTTCATTTATACCTGAAGTGACTTCGCTTCGTTCGCCCATCACCTCATCATATGTGTCTTCCAACATTTGTGAATAAATCATTGACGGATTCAGCTATTGCGTCTGGGTTTTTGTAGTAGCTTGATTTTTGCGGTTGCTCAAACACTGAATAATGTAATGTTCACATCAAAATAGATTGCAATATTATCTAGTTTTCGTTTACAATCATGATTGGCCACGCGAGCCTTTTAGAGCCGTCATTATTTGAAATAAACCCTAATTTCAATCTAAGGAAGCAATTTGTCATATTAAACATTGGTGGTATTGTAAGCTAGCCATAGAAGAATGTCTACCCAGTGCAAGAGTGGCCCGATTAGATTAAAGCGACACGACTTTCTATCTCGGTGGAGTCAGTGTTCTTCTGGCGCCGGGCGTCAAACCAGAAAACAGTGCTGCATCGTGTCAGAAAAAAAAATTCTGTCAGAGTATGGTCTTCTACTTCGTAAAGTCAATGTCCTTCACGCGGCGAACGTCAATGATATGTACGGGTGCCACAGGAGGTACAGAAACCTCTTAGGTGCTGAGGCCATACGGTCCCAGCCGTCCCCGGGTGGCAGTAATGAGAGTTAACACTCTACCTACTCTGCTTCAGATCTCCAAGCATTTGCAGTCCTCCTTAAGTTGTCGGAGGCTATCCAACACCTGCTGAGGGGGAAGATAAAGAAAAGACAGAAAATGTGAATTCCATGCATGAGATCTGCACTAAGTGTAGGAAATTTTACGCATACGACGAGCATCAATGGAAAGACAAAAAAAGAGCACTCGCAGGAAAAGTTCGCATGAAAATAAAGAGCCCAAGTGGCTGTTATTAGCCACCCAGAAGAATAGTTAGGACCGGTGTGTATGTGTGTTTTAGGGTGTGCATGTGTGTGTCTATGTTTGAGTGTGTGTGTGCGTGCGTGTGCAACGACTATTGGGAAAGTTGTTAAGAAGAAGTTTGAGATAAGACAAAGGAAATTTTGACTAAATGAAAGATACAAATCAGGTAAACAAAACTTAAGTAAATTCAGGACGGTGAAGAAAAGGAGAGAGTGTGAAGAAGAGGGGAGTCTGAAGGGAAATAACGGTGTTACCCCCCGGTTGGGCCGACTACATGCGGCCCGTGAACCTAACAGATGCCAGGGGGTGACAGGAGTGACCAACTGTACGCTAAACGGGAACAAGTAGAGGCGAGAGAGAAAATGGAAACAACGACAGACCCAAAGTATAGCAACCTAATCAAAATTGTTAATGCTGATCTTTATTGAAGAAATAAATTAAACTTTTACAACAACGAACTCAACATGATATAAATTAGTATGAGGGTTGTAACATCTGCCTCTAGTTGCCAGCTAATTGAAATAAACAAATTAGTTTTATCAAGTTCAGCCGTATAACAAATAATGTTCATTCAAAATTTATGACTATCGTTAATCATTGACGAATGTTCATGTAATATTAGACATGTGATAAACAATTGATAAAACTTGCATTAAATGAAACAATTGCAAGCCGTACATTGGGCATTAATTGCTGCGTTAGGATTAATAAGCGAAAATCGTCATGATACGGTATATTAAAACGTGTCGACAGGCCTACCATGCGTAAAATTAGGCTGTTCGGACTGTTCTCGCCGCTTCTCGGCATGCTAGACAGGGGACAGGTGTCTGGTCAAACAATCTTGTAACTAATGAGTCATTTGTGGTGGTGCGCGTGCATAAAGAAACTTGTTTGAAAATATTGATTTAAACTTGCGTAACGCCAAGGAAACTCTATAGTGCAGAAAGGTTTCCAAACGGTAATAGTAGCGAATTATTGAAGACTCCCGATCACTCTGTAGTCAGCACCGTACGGGTTACGATCACCCTACATCGAACAGGTTACGATTGCCCTACTCTTCGCGGGTAACGATTGCACTGCACCTTACAGGTTACGATCACATTACACTCTGCATACACGACGATAAGCGCGTAGCGTACGGATTGCGATCTCCCTACACTCTGCGCAGCTCACGAACACCCTACACTCTGCACAGCTCGCAATCATTCTACACTCTGCAGAGCTCACAATCACTAAACACTGCACAGCTCACAATCACTAAACACTGCACAGCTCGCAATCACCCTACACACTGCACAGCTCGCCATCACCGAACACTCTGAACAGCTCGCAATCACCCTACACTCTGCACAGCTCACTATCACTAAACGCTGCACAGCTCACAATCACCCTACACACTGCTCAGCTCGCAATCACCCTACACTCTGTACAGCTCACAATCACTAAACACTCTGCATTGCTCACAATCCTCTTATACTCTGCGCAGCTCACAATCCCCTTACACTCCGCACAGCTCAGAGTCACCCTACACCGTACGGTATGACTTACGATCATCCTGCACCGTACGGGTTACGAACGATCATCCTACACTCAGTACAGGCCACCATCAGCCCAAACCGTAAAGGTTACGATCACCCTACACTTTGTGCAGCTTACGATTACCCTGCACTGAACGGGCTACCATTACCCTGCAATCTAAACAGCTCACGATCCCCTGCACCGTAAGGGTTACTCCTACCCTGTACTCTCAACAGCTCACAATCATCTTGTACATCTCACGGTCACCCTGCTTCCTGTCTGCTGAGAAGAGCCTCCTCCGCTAGCTTGTCCCTCACGCTAACACTCGTAGATCCTAACTCATAGAACCTTAGCGGCTTGTTGGCCCACTCAGGCCCGCACGCATCGATGCCGATCCTCTTGCAGGCGACAACTCGTTCAGGTGGCACCACAGCACCGCACTCCAGGAATAGCAGCCGAGACTGCGACATGTCCACTTTGTTGCAGCTCTCCTGGAAGAATAGAATGATTACGTACTAAAGAAACAAATTCTCTCTAGAAAAGTTAGATTGATTGAACCATTAGAGCAACAGATTCTCTCTGGAAGGATGGAAAGCTAATTAATACTGAAGCTGCCGAATCACACCTAACAAGGGATACAGATACAGACACCAGGCCGCATCCCCCAGAAAGGGGGGTGGCCGACGGCAAGGCGCACCTCACACTCTAATACGCCCACACTCACACAACTTAGCCCTTTTGTGCTAAAGGGTCCGGCCGGTAACCCCGCGACATACACTCTGGGTAACGAGTGCAGTCCGGGGATTCGTTGTCAGCAGCTGGGCCCGACAGTTTTCACTGGTTACCCCCGCCGCTTCATATTGTCCGGGCCCCCCCCCCACACACACACACACGACCATCCCAACAACGGGATGCAAGGGCGGGAAAGCACATCAGAGCAGCGTCAAAATCAACCATTCACAACCATTCTCTACTCACGCCTGTTCATTTCACCCTCTCTCGCTACTTCCACATTCATGTTTCTTCTTCTTAACGCCTGCTTTACACCATCCATCCACCCAAACTTCGGTCTACCTCTAGGCCTGAGACCACTCGCCTCCGCATTCATCACTCTTTTCACCAATCTCCCTTCATCCATCCTCTCCATGTGCCCGAAACATCTCAGAACACGCAAATCCAATCTGTCCTCCAACTTCTTCACCATCCCTGTTCTGATTCGAACCACGTCGTTGGTGATCCGATCTCTCAGCGTTACTCCAGCCATGCTCCTCAAACATTTCATCTCGAAAACATTCAACCTTCCTCTCTCCTCTGCTCTCACCCCCCAAATATCAGCTCTGTAGAGCACAGTTGGGACAACAACACCCTCATACAGCCCTCCTACACAGTTGGATCAACAACACCCTCATACAGAACGTCTTACAGCTCATTACACGCTTCAGTTTACCCAACCCTTTACACCCCTTCTTCACTCGCGCCTTCACTTCAGTTTCCATTAGTTCAGTCATCTCCACATGGAAGCCCAGATACTTAAAACACTGAACTTGCACCAAGAGCTCTCCATTTAGGGGGACACTTACTTTGCTCGCATCAACAGTCCGCAAGCATCTCGTCACTTTACTCTTACCCACGTTCACTCGAAGCTTCCTCCTCTCACACACTCTACCAAACTCAGACACTAGCCTACATAGCTTCTCCTCTGAATCCACAGCAAATTGCAACTGGCTCAACTGCCAACTCCACCCATTCGCTTTAAACACTTCCAAGCCGCGTCCCAGCACACTCGCGTTCACCTCCTTGACCACTCCATCCATATAGATGTTGAACAGCCAGGGAGACATCACGCAGCCTTGTTTCAGTCATACTTTCACTGTGAACCAATCACTCACCTCGCTTCCCACTCTGACACATGCTCGGCTGCCAACATAGAAACTCTGCACCGCTTCCAACAAATGTCCGTCCGCTCCATCCAAACGCAAAACTTTCCACAGCGCTTCCCTGTCAATTCTGTCGTATGCCTTCTCCAGATCCATGAAGGCCCAGAACACATCCTTTCCTTTGGCAAGGTAATTCTCACAGACCTGTCTCACTGCAAAAATCTGATCGGCACACCCTCTATCACTCCCAAAGCCACACTGTTCCTTTCCAATTACGCAGTACGTACAGTCTCTAATCCTTTTGATCAGCACTCTCCCGTACAACTTACCAACAACACATAACAAACTGATACCTTTCGAGTTGCAGCATTCATTTTTTTCGCCTTTGCCTTTATATAGCGGAACAATGCAGGCACTGCGCCACTCAATCGGTACCACGCCTGCCACAAAACACAAGTTCAGTAACCTCACCAACTATTCGACAATCGTTACTCCACCCTTCTTCAGGCACTCGGTCGCAACGCCATCCAAACCTAGGGCTTTCCCTGCTTTTATTACCTCCACCGCCTCCTGCACCTCTTCCCTGGTTATGTCTCACAAGTTTTTCTCACAAAACTGGCATCCGAGCACCACCACCCACAGCAACAATGTCAGCAATGTCATCCTCGACATTCAACAACTCATCAAAATACTCGGCCCACCTCTTCCGTACACCACCATTTTCCAACAACAACTGGCCTTTTTCATCTTTCACCACTTCCTCCTTTCCGGTCTCTCTCTTTCTCACCCTCTTCACCTCTTTCCAGATCATCTTTTTGTTCTCCTCAAATTCTGGCACAACCGTCTGCCCCATCTTGCATCAGCGTCCCTTTTGGCTCTCCTCACCCCCCGCTTCACCTCGTTTCTCCTCTCTTTGTAGCTTTCATAAGCCACCACCGACTTCACCTGCAACCACTCCTCAAACGCTCATCTTTTCCGTGCCACCGCCAGTTTGTCCTCCTCGTTCCACCACTCACAACCTTTCCTTCTGCAGCCGCCCACACGGCGCGCACCACACACCTTCTTCACACATCTCAACAACGCATCCCTTAACGTCTCCCATTTTTCCTCCACATCTCTCAGGTCCTGTTCTTTCACGTTGTTATATTCTTCCCTCAACGCCTACTGGAACTCCTCGGCTCTACTTCTCACATTCAGTCCACTCCCTTTCACTACCTTTCTTCCTCCTCACACTCGTTTGTTGCCCTTCCACTTCTGCTCCACTCTTAATCTACCTTCCACCAGCAGATAGCCAGACACTCCTTCACCCTTTCCTCTCAACAACCGCACCTCCAACAGCCTCCCCACCACTCTCCTCGATATCAGCACAAAATCCATCAGTACTCTCTCCACCACTGCACCACGGGCCATCCTTACCCATGTGTACTTGTGGATATCCTGCTTCTGGAACAAACTGTTCCCGACCACCAAGTCCTACTCCAAACACAGACCTATCAGGTTTTCTCCACTGTCATTTCTACCGGGAACGCCATATCTTCCTATCACATTCTC
Organism: Gammarus roeselii; assembly: GCA_016164225.1. NCBI lineage: Eukaryota > Metazoa > Arthropoda > Malacostraca > Amphipoda > Gammaridae > Gammarus > Gammarus roeselii. Next base: position 9,457 of record SDVV010002962.1, on the reverse strand, counting down.
CATCACTACATCTCCGACTCACGCATTTAGGTCACCCAGTACAACTACATTGAAATGACCTCCAAAACTCTCAATACACTTACTCAGGTCAGTCCAGAATTGCTCCCTCTCCCTTCACTCCCCTTGCTGCCAGATCCGTAAGCACTCACAAATGCCCATCTTTTTACGCCTAACTCAACTTTCACCCACATCAATCTTGACGACACCTCCTTCCATTCGGTAGCGCTACGAGCCAACCGGTCACTCAATATCAGGACGACACCTCCTCATGCCCAGCCTTCCTACACACCAGACTTTCTTCCACTTACCACACCAAACTCACATTCGCCCTTACCTTACAACTTCGTCTCACTCAGCGCCAACACATCAAACTTCCTCCTCACAAACATCTCACCAATCTCTCCGCTTTACCTCATTCGTACTACAGCCACGCACATTCAGCGACCCTAACAATAGGGTTCGGAGACGCGTGAGCCTCTCCTCCCCCGCTCGTCTCGCCTTTTACGACACGCAGGGGTAACGGTAGCACGATTCTACTCCCGGCTACGGGACGCCTTTTAGTCGCCTTCTACGACACGCGGTAGATACGGTAGCAAGATTCTAACGCCCCGGCTACAAGCGGAGTACATATTGGTAATATCAATTTGCTGCCGAGCAGAAAGGAAAGTCAAGTATGATGATGAACCAATGGCAGGATGCTTTAGCATGAAATCGATGTCCATGGTGAATGAAACACGAACAGTTGGGACTGACAGCATATAGAGGCAGCGTTTTGCAACGCTAAAAAACAGTAATAGATCAACTACAACAGGTCTTGTGTCGCAAGCAGCCCATAGTTATAGCCAAGAGAGAAATGGAAGAAGATGATTCCAACACCGAATGAAATTCCGCCGAGACAAATAAACTATCAGCATTAGATAAAAGCTGCCGAGTCACAGCCAACAAAGGATATTTCAGTATATTGAGTTCACACAAAATAGGGCAAGCCCAAAACATCACATCCCACAGGAAATAAAAATCGCACTTTACTAATGAAGTAGGTATATGCGATACTGCCAGATGGCCAGGCTTACTGGTCATGGCAAATTGGGGTTGTTAGCAGGCATGGGAAATAGATACTGAAACTAAATCAATAAAGAGAGAGGGGGGGGGGGGGACTTACACTCCCTGCAGGCTATGAGGAAGTGATTAGATTATACATGAATGCAAAAGATAACATTTGAAGTCTTCCAGTGACGAAAAAAAGTGTTAGCTTACAGGATTTTGAGCACGAGATTTGCACTGAAGTGAGGAATCTATTGCATGAGAACAGCAACAACAAAAAGACGAAGAGGAAAAGGGTGGAAGAAAAAGGGGGTATGAAGAAAATAGCGCAACACCCTAACCGAAACTGAGTTCGAAGTTTTATAATGCGCCGGTGGAGCACAAAGTTTCCTACCATAGGTTGAACTAGACTAGCAAATCTAACCTACAGTTCAAACAAGGGCACATTCTGGTGCTAGTGTTCCGTAGAAAGAACAGTCCATAGAGCCGAACGTCAAACTAGGTACAGGTGACGTGGCACCTTATCAATGGCGAGTGCAGAGCAGAGTTTAGAGGGCCCGTTGCAAAGCTGGTGGGTTTTGAGTTTGGAGTTGGACGAGGAAGGCAAACTGGCTGAAGGTGGCTGACTGACTGGAGAATGTTGACTGGCTAGGAAAGGCTGAGCAGATGGGGAAGGCTGACTGGCTGGGAAAGGCTGACTGGCTGGGAAAGGCGGACTGGCTGGGAAAGGCTGACTGATTGAGGCAGGCTGCTTGGTGCGCCCTCTCCTGCCGGCGAGCCTCCTATCCCTCATAACCTCCTGTCCCTCGAGGGGCTCCAAGGCTCGCAGTAGTACAGCGGCGCCCGCACCTGACGGGACAATCCCACCAGTGTGACAGAATTGGAGTCACTCCATGACAGACTAAAATCTGATTCATGGAAAAATTATGCGAAGTAAAAATAATACATGAGCTTTATGAAATCAAATATTTGTTTCAAACAATTCAACATTTACATCATTTAAATGTTATCATCCAATGAGTTGCTAAAAACTATAAATTTTACACCTGATGTGAATTTCAAAGTGCTTGTAGTGCCATCTACTTGCAGAAGTTCCTAAATTTCACTATCTGAGAATAAGCATGGGTGACCTATGTCTAATCCCATCTCAGTAACGTCACATGGCCAGCCCACCTCACAGACCTCGCGAGTTCCTGCACCAGTAGGCTGAACTCACCTTTGCTCGAGATGTTACAGCAGTAGTACATGCCGTAGATGCTGTAAACGTAGGCAGTGCCAGGTTTCATATACATGGGCTCATTTCTCGGTGTTTTCTTGCCATTTTTACTGTGCGAAGCAGCGTCTTCCCCTCCCAAGTAACTCTCCACCTCCACGATGCGGCCTGTTATTCGCATGCCGTCCACCACCCGCACAAGCGTCTGACCTGAGGCGCACACAGTTAATCTTAGCTACCAAAATTGACATCAATGTCAGTAATTAAATGTAGGTACTTTGATTACTGCGTAGATATATTGTACTCTAACTCATTATCACTGACTTGCCATAAAACACAGTTGTGTTTGTTCAGTCCATGAGTAGCTACTTCGTGTGTTCTACCTACAGTGGACAATATTGAGCAAATTACTGCTTCTGGCTTTGTAAAAAAAAATTGTCCTAAACTATCTATCAGAACTCGGATAAAGTAATTGGACAATGTAACTAAATACAGTTTTAGGTCCAACACTGACTGTTTAGAAGTGCTAACAAGTGTAGGAAGATAACAACACGTCTTGTAGTCCAAACTAAGTTGACTTATCCAGCAGTGAGCAAGCGACCGTACTTACCCAACAGTGCTCGGGCTAAAGCAGTGCACTCTAATGAGAAGAACTGTTCTCTCAACGACGACTCGTCTACACCGCTGCTCATTGTAACCTGAACGCTTGGAGGTCCAGTCTTGAAAAAAGGCGCAGATAACCAAGTCCTCTACCAGTACACTATTGAGAGGGCCTTGTATTGGGTGCTGTGAGTTATCCTGGCTTTAATTAGAGCGAACTCTCGCATCGCACACCAGAGCAGCCAAGTGAGATGCCATCATTGGAAACTTTGAAATTTAGTTCAAATGGGTGTAGATCAAGACAATACTTTACTTCTGCAAGACCGTAAGATCTGAATGTCGAAGACCGGTACGTATAGATGATAAGACCTTGAATCACCTTCTGTTACGTTTGTGACACACGAGTGTCTCGTACGTCGTCCTTCATATTGAAGTCAAGACTCACTATTGTAATTGTGTTGGAGGAGAAAGCAATTTCGGGTAACAAACGAGCAAAAAAATCTAATAGTTGTGTTAGCAAAACATCGCTTCACCACAGAGTGACCGAAACGCCTGTCTCTGCTCCGATTTGATTTGATTCTCATTTCCACCAGAGCCTCAACACGAGTCATAATAGGCTCCCCCGTAGGGCTCGATGTTCATGGATTCCAGTAGGCGCTGTTAAAGTTAGAAAAATTGAAAATTTTAGCAATGTCAGACGCACGCTGGTGCGCATAAGAAAAACGCTTAGACGAAACAGACCTCCGCTTCCAATCATTTAGAACTTCAACAGTAATATGTATGCGCGCTAGTGCGTACAGGTAGCATCGTCTAGACTGGTACAAGGATTTGGGCTACACGGACTAAGTCAGCTCCGACAGTAACGCAACACGACCTAGAACGCTACGCGGTCTAGGTCGATTATAGTACACTTCATTTATTCAGGTAAGACTCAGACAAAACGAATCCTCGCTCCCAGCCATTTAGAACTTTAAGAGTAACATGTACGCACGCTAGTGTGCACAGGTAGCATCGTCGCGAATGGTACAGGGTTCACGGCTACACGGACAAAGTCAGCTCCGACAGCAACGCAACACGACCTAGTAGGTCGATTATTGTACACTTCATTTATTTAGGTAAGACTCAGACGAAACGAATCCTCGCTCCAATCATTTAGAACTTCCATTTTGATTTGATCCTCAGTTCCACCAAAGTCTCAACTAGTCATAACAGGCTCCATCATAGGGCTCGATGATCATGGATTCCAGTAGGCTCGCACGCTTCAGTGTGCGAGAAAAAAACTACGCTTTTAAAGTTAGAAAATTTTCGCAGTGTCAGACGCACGCTGGTGCCCATAAGAAAAACGTTTAAACAAAACAGACCTCCGCTTCCAATAATTTAGAACTTCATGAGTAATATGCACGCACGCTAGTGCGTACAGGTAGCATCGTCAAGACTAGTAAAAGGTTTACGGCTACACGGACAAAGTCTGCTCCGATAACTTCATGAGTAATATACATGCGCGCCAGTGCGTCGAAATTGGTACAAGGGCATAAGGGCATAGGCTTCACGATTTAGATCAACTCCAACCGCAACGAGTCACAAGGTTTACAGCTACGCAGTCCAGGTCAACCCGACAACCTACATGTGGTCAGTGCACGCGCGAGCGAGCACAGACTGAAGAAAAAACACATATTCACAAAATCACAAACAGATAGTCCCGCACAAATTCACTAGCATTATTATACATGACAAAATTGTGGATCGTGAAAATGAAAGTAAGGGCAGGTTCGTTACGGGCAGAAAAACTGCTCGGATTATTGATTTTGCACTCATTGTTTAAGGGAATAGGATGGGGGGAGGGCAGGGGTCCCTCGGGCCCCAGACGAGCCCGATGAGTCCCGGAGGGTAACCCAAGTCGCCCGAGCTCCCCGGGTCCCTCGAGTCCCCTTGTCTCAGCTCTGCGCGTCTCGAATCGTTTCGGCCGGTCTCGACTCGTCGCACCCAACTCGACTCGCCTCAACGTGTTTCGACTGATCTCGACGGATCTCGACGCGGCTCTCCCCATCTGTGCCAGTATTCCGTGGACTGTAATAGCTAATTATTATACTCAAGCATTTCACATACATACAGTTTTCTGTGTATAGGTTTCACAGCGTGGGGAGGAAGAAGCAGGGGTGCCAGAGTTCAGAGGAGCCCTAGAAGGGTCCAAGGGGGTCCCCCCAAATCCTCCTGGTCTTCCAAGTACTCCGGGCTCCATAAACTTCGAGTTTTTCCGAGTCCCGCGGGTCCCACGAGTACCCACCATTTCCCGGGTCACCTAGTCTCAACCAGCCTCGATATATAATAACCAATGCAAAATTTATCACCATGAAAAGAGGGCACAGATAAATAATAGAGCCCACGAACTCTGAAATAAAATACTTAAATAAAGTTCTAATTTGAATTTGATTTGAGCCTCATTTCCACCAGAGCCTGAACGTGAGTCATAATAGGCTCCCCCGTAGGGATCGATGATCATTAATTCCAGTAGGCTCGCACGCCTAAGTGTGCGAGGAGAAAACAAAAGAACGCTTTTAACGTTAGAAAAAATGTGAACATTTTAGCAATGTCAGACGCACGCTGGTGTGCAAAAGAAAAACACTCACTCGAAATGGACCTCCGCTTCAATCCTTTAGAACTTAAAGAGCAATATGTACGCACCCTAGTGCGTACAGGTAGCATCATCGAGATTAGTTAAAGGTCAGTGGCTACACAGGCAAACTCAGCTCCGACAGCAACGCAACACAATATTTACAGCTACGCGGTTTAGTTGTATAGATACAATTTATTTATTCAGGTAAGATAAAGACTCAGATGAAACGAAACGAATCCTCGCCTCCAACCCCTCGGAACCTCATGAGTTATAAGTCCATACGCCAGTGCGCACAGATAGTATCGTCGAAATTGGTACGAGGTTCACGGCTACGCGGACAAAGTCAGCTCCGACAGCAACGCAACCTAAAGTTTACAGCTGCGCGGTCTATTTGTTTTTTAGTACAATTTATTTATTCAGGCAAGATAAAGACTCAGACAAAACGAATCCCCGCCTCCAACCACTCAGAACTCCAAGAATAACATGCACGCGCGACAGTGCACACAGACAGCATCGTCGAAATTGGTACTAGGTCTATGACTTCACGGATTAGATAGACTCCAACCGCAACTTGTCACAAGGTTTAATAGCTGCGCAGTCCAGGTCAACCCCAGAAACTGCATACGGTCCGAGCAAGCACAGACTGAAGAAAAAATACCCATTCACAAATTCACAAACACGAACTCCGGCACAAATACTCCAACGTTATAATATTGTGGATCGTGAAAAAGAAAGTAAGAGCAGGTACGTCATGGGCAGAAAAACTGCTCAAATTATTGATTTCGCACTGATTGTTTAAGGGGATAGGGCGGAGGAGGGGCATTGGTCCCTTGGGTGGCAAAAGAGCCCGATGAATCCCGGAGGGTGACCCATGTCCCCCGGGTCTTCCCGAGCTCCCCGAGTCCCCTCGCCTCAGCTCATCTCGGCTTGTCTCGAACAATTTCGGCCAGTTTCGGCTCGTCGCGACCAACTCGACTCGCCTCAACATGTTTCGACTGATCTCGACGCACCCTCTGCGCCAGCAATCCGCGGACTGCAATGGTTAATTGTTTTGATTTGATTTGATTTGGGCCTCATTTCCACCATTTTAATTGTTCTACTCAAGCATCTCACATAAACATTTTTCTGTGTATGAGTTTTACAGCGCTGGGAGGGAGGAGCAGAGGTTCCAGGATTCAGAGAGGCCTCTAAAGGGTCCCACGGTTTCTTAAAAGGGACTCAAGGGTGTCCCAAAGGGCCCCAGAAAGGTGCAAGTGGCTCACCCCAAATCCCACTGGCCTCCTAAGTCCCCCGGGTTCTCAAAACCCCGGGTCCCCGATTCCCGCGGGTCCCACGAAAGCCTCCCCTCCCTGGGTCACTTTGTCTCAACCAACCTCGATACATATAATAATGATAAGCAATTCAAAATTTATCACCATGAAAAAAGAGCAGAGAAAAATAATCGAGTCCAAGCAAGAAGAAATAATAAAATACTAAAATAACGTTTTAATGATCTATAAAATGAATAATCATCCATTCACCAAAACCCAGGACTCAAGTGTTTGCCCCCCTACTGCACCAAGCATCTAGGCAGGGCCGCAGAAGACATCATCTTGTGCGCCAGATCCAAGACAGAGCCGAGCAATGGCTTTCCACACTCATCGCCTTCCAGTCCTGGTCTCCAGAGGAAAACACACTTCAGCTGAATTCTCCCATCGCCAAATTGTTTGGTCTTGAACTGTACATCATAATTAAATTATCAATTCATTGGGGCAACTTATCTGCCTTCTTATTTTCCTTCCTGAGTTCAGGTTGTCATATTGACATGTTGTCATCAGAAAATCTTGTGCATATCTGAAAAGTCATTGCAGCCCACGGCACATTACTTGGAAATCTAATTAAATTAAATATTCCGAAAATCATAAATTGAATCATGTTACAGAGACTGACATGTGTGCTTTCATTTTTCATCGAATATGTAAGCGAAATGGCACCATGAAAATGTGTTTGCTGCTGAAATTTCTCTAGCTTAGTACACGGGCCCAACATACCGTAAAAAGCTCATCGCTTTCGGAAAACACACCGGACTATACGAAGCTGTCTAAACCTCAAACAACTGTGCAAATGAGGTGGTCTCTCCACCCCATTACGCACAGAAATAACAACACATTTTACGGAGACACGCATTAACTCTTTACTCTCTCGTACGCGCTAGTACGCGAATATGCCTCAATTCAAATATGTACTGACTTCATCTTGACAAAACTAATATTTTCGCACGCGAGGCTGTGCGGATTTGATTTGATTTGATTTGGTCCTCATTTCCACCAGAGCCTCAACGTGAGTCATAATAGGCTCCCCCGTAGGGCTCGACGATCATTGATTAAAGCAGGCTCGCACGCCTAATTGTGCGAGGAAAAAACAAAACAACGCTTTCAACGTTAGAAAAAAGTGAAAGTTTTAGCAATAACAGACGCACGCTGGTGCGCAAAAGAAAAAACGCTTACTCGAAACGGACCTCCGCTTCCAATCTTTTCAAACATTAAGTGAGATATGTACGCACCCTAGTGCGTACAGGTAGCATCAAGATTAATACGTCAGCGGCCACACGGGCAAACTGA
>SDVV010002961.1:0-18346 GCA_016164225.1 Gammarus roeselii | reverse complement strand
TTCGGCCTGCCTGCATCCGAGGCTTCGAATGTCTCGCCCACATTGTCAGTAAGCTCTGATGTAATTTCGAGACAATAACATGCTGCACATAAATCATATTTCTAACAAAAAATTATTGATATTTAATTAAAAATATGGACAAAACAACACTCAACGACTACCTTAGACTGGTACTGAGCAGTTCTTGTTTGATTCCGACTTTATATTACATAATTTTCACTGAACCGATTTTTGTTTCAGAAAGATTGCTGCCGAATAGGGCAATCAGCTTCACTTCCTATTTTAGCCTATTATAAAGAAGTTTATTTCAAGTATATGTGGGCAAAGGAACACGCATGAAATGATGTTAAAGTTTATACAGTTATTTCCCCCCCCCGCGTTTGAAGTTCTGAAGTGGCGGACTATGAGCCGTAGGAACAAACTTACCAAGAGGTTCGAAAATATCAATCGTAGTCGACCAACTTTAGACTCGGTCACAAGCATATTGACTTGCTGCTGCAGAGCTGTTGTGAGTTGCGATATTTCAGATTAGGAGTTATCACAAAATACATTTTTACGCTTAGTATTTTCAAGCTGGATTCAACTGAACTGAGTTTCAGTCACCATCAACTTTATCGGAACTGGCACTTTTCGTCGTTTTCAATGTATCTCCATGTAATTATTCAGCGACTTTTCATCCGAGAATAAAGCAAACAGGGTTTGCTAAGCTGCTCGGCGCTAAACTGGGCTGTTTCTATCTTTGCTGAAACCCAAGCCCGGCATCCACTCAGCGCCCTGCAGTTACCAGGCCACAATGACGTCGCTGCAGCGGCAATAATGCGTCTTTATGGCACTTATTACAACTGGGGCGAGGGCCCTCGACGATGAAATAAAGGCCAGGAAGTGCATTTAGGAATATTTATAGTAACAGAAGCTAAAAAAAGTCCCTTGAACTTTGAAAATTACTGCGCCAGTGTTCTTGAGATTATAACTGTTGTAACATATTATTACTGGAGATATACCCTGTGTCTATTTGAGGCGTTACATCGTTGCTATCACCTAAATCTTCTATAACACTACCTCTATCTATCTGGCACGTGATTACCGCCTTAGATGGTTCGGTTTCTGTTGTTAGTTCTGGGTCCTCGAATTTGGTTAATCTGCCAAGGGCTTCACCGTGACTTCGATGTTTTATTGAATTTGCCCACTGTCTTTTGCTGGCGGCTGCTCCTGCACCTTTTCATCGTCTGAGTTTACTTCCGGTGTTGCCTGCGGCTGTGCTGATGGTACATTGGGATATTCTGCCACCAAATCGGTCTGTCTGGCAAATCCTTGGAATAGTTTTCTAGTAGACGCTACTTGGTCAGGAATATGCTTTTTGAACTATTTACTTCAATGAGATCATCCCTGACATTCTGACAAAGGCTTTCGTGGGCATCATGTCCAAACGTGTTCGTGCGTGCCTTGTTGTTGCTGCCATTATATTCAATGAACATTTGATCGAACATTGTTTCCTATCGATCTAAGAGTAGGATTTGCAGTGTTTCGCAGAAAGTGGCCAGGCGTGTGTATGTATACGTCATCTTTCTTAGTTTATCTCTACTTTGTTTCGGATGATGCAGGATGCCAGACATGGATGTTCACGTGTAATAGTTTGATGCTAGTCAGCAAAATTTTATACTTTGTCCATGTAGTTTCCTTGTTGGCATATTTTTATCTCCCATTAGTACTCTCGTTAGAATAAAAAATATATATTTGCCAATTTCATTGTCCATTCAATCTCGCAAAATTTCATGCAAGGCTTACGGAGTATTTTCAGTTTAAAAGTGTTTACAAGGGTTTACAAGTGTAGGGAGATAACAACTAGGCTTTTGGCCCAAACTAGGTTGCCTTTCGATAGCAAGAGGATTAGTCCTGGAGTAAAACGTCTACGAGGACTTGCCTTTTAATAGCAAGAGAATTAGTCCTGAAGTAGAACGTCTGCGAGCCTTTTGCCTTGTAATAGCAAGAGAATTAGTTCTGAAGTAGAACGTCTACGAGCCTTTTTGTCTTTTGATAGCAGGAGGATTAGTCCTGAAGTAGAACGTCTGCGAGAACTAGTCGAGTATTGACTTAAATATCTCGATTGTATTGCTGTTAACCCCCTTAGCTGGAAGTACTGTATGTTCCATTCTTTGACAACTCTATACGAGAAGAAATTGCTTGTTATGTTGAGTGAGAAACGGTTCCCAACGATATTGTATCCATTATTCCTAGTCACTCCGTTCACATCTAGTATGAAAAGGCTCTCTCGGTCGACGTTTTCCTAACCCTTCATGATCTTCCACACCTCAATCATGTTCCCTGTGACTCGACGTTTCTCTAGTGAATAAAGATTGAGTTCACAAAGTCTGTCTTCGTACGATCTATTGCGCAGCAAAGGGATAAGTTTGGTAGCTCTACGTTGTAACTTCTCGTATTTAATAACGTCATTTCTAAGATATTTAGATCATAATTGAACGGAATACTAGAGATGTGACTTAACAAATGCTTTGTATAACTTAAGAATTCTCTAGCTGTTTTGTACGAGATATTTATGTATATCATACCCAGCATTTTGTCGCTATTTTTGGCACCATCTCTACATTGTTTGCAATTGAGTTCTCTCTTTTTGCTGGTTTGATTTGAAAGAGGCGACAAAGTAATCACCGATCACAGAAATTTCGTCTGTATTTTAGGAAGTCCATTTTCAGACCATACAATAAATCGGTTTTCCGTGAAGGTTAGGTTACGGTGGGGAAATGTCACAACGGGTGATGCTTTGCCACGCCCTGGCTGCATCCTGCTTACAACAGTTGAGTAAATAGCCTCGTTTTCTCTGATTTCTTTGACTTAATTTTCCAACCATTTGTTGCAATCTTTGGACTGTACGGCTAGAGCTGTAAGCTCTATAGACCAATTAAGAGTCTAGGTTTACTTGAAGTTCATTTAGTCGATTCCTAGTGGTCTTGGCTTTTTTTTACAGATTCTAATTCACTGTTTATCATACCTTTAAATTCATGAAAAAAATCAAAACGCTTTCTAAGTTTAGTTCAACAGTTCTGAAGCAAGTAGCAGTATTAACTATCTCAGTATTGGATGGATCTCTAGGGACATGACTGGGGATGCAGGTGATCGCTCCAGCGCATTCCAACTGAGCCATCGGTCAGTGAACAACACCGGAGAGGACCAGAAGAATAATTGACACCAACATCCAGCAACAGCCCAGGAAACGACAGCAGCAACAAGAGAACCCAGCTTGCCGTAAAGACAGGCCTGGAAGCTGACTGCACCCACCGGAGCAGCCACGAAGACCAGCGCAAGAATATCTTCCTTCTCAAAGAGGATTCAGGGGACGACATGAGCTGCTAAGCACCACGTCCCCCTGGCGGCCTACAACGGTCTACCCATGAGCACGAGCAGCTTTCATCATTCCTCTATGTCTTTATCTATCTTCACGCTCGTCTCATCTTAGTGACCCTGCTGTCCCCAGGATGGTAGATTTCCCCCTACTGTGACGGTCCCAGCTCTTTTGGGGTGCTTATGGTAGCAGCACTGGCGATACAGAAGGGGGGGGCAGGTCCTGGGGGTCAGAGCAGCAGGGGTGAATAGGATAGTGGTACCCACCAGTGTAATAGGGCTAGGTTAGTGGACTGGTGGTCTGTGTAGGCTTCGTCATTTTTCTGATGGCGTTCTCCACCCCCTCAACGATGGGAACATGAATTAACATGTTGGCTACCCAGAACCGGTGGTACGTGGGAGTCGAAAGACAGACATCAGCAGTGGGGTGGTGCACCTGCTGGCTAGCTCTGCATCCATCATAACCACTGAGAAAAATGACGCGGAGATTGGGGAGGAACACTTGGAAAGACCTTTGTTCCCCTACCTGACCAAAAAATGCTTGCTTAGAATAGGGATTGCACACCCCTACACTTTGCCCGTGATAATGCGGAACCAGCGGGTGTGGGGGTTAGACTTAAGGATAACTAGGTAGACATAGGCCCTGTCGTATCCCATAGTTCCGGCGCGCACAGGAAGGATACGATTTGGTTTGGTAGGACAAAGACTCGCGAGTAGTGTAGGGCGCGCGTGTTAGATATCGGCTACGGTACCTAAAGTAGAGTAGAGACTTGATAGGTAGGATGTAAATAAATAAATGTGTTCTTGTACAAACTCATTCCTCACCCCAAAAATGGAAGTATATGTGGAAAAAACAGTACAAATACTATATCAAAAATTCATTACGCTGCTCGTGCAAAATAGGGTGACTAACCGGGCCGCCGGGGGAACCGCCCACTCACTAAGATGTCGTGATTTAGAAAGATCTATTTGCGCCTCATTGGCAACCGACAGCCACCCGATAGATTCAAAATTTTTCAAACGGTACAGCTGCAACTGAAACTTCCATTCACAGGTCTTGGGCCGGTGAAGAATGGATTTAACGCATTTACCGAGAGAGAGGGGACGTGCAGAAACTGCTCTCCATCGATGCAAAGTAGAAGCTTAGCGCCCTCGGATTGGAGGTAAAACTCCCTCCAAAGATCAAGGCAGCACGCTCGATAATATGCAGACAGGTAGATGCATTTGTGGGAGAGCATTCAAAAGGAGAGATTCATACCGAAATAGAGCGATGTAATGACAACCTCAGGGTGTCGGAGGTGGTGGAATTCGGAGTCTATTCCCACGTATTCAAAATAGAACTTGAAACAATAGACATGGCAAACAGAGTAATGGAAAATGGCTTCCTACTTTTTCACTGCAAAATTACACCAAGTCAAATCAAACGGGATGAGTACATAGACATCCTAATGTGCTTTAAATGCTATAAAATAGAAAACCACACTACAAAGGATTGCCCAACGCCAGACATAGTGGTGTGCTCTGAGTGCACAAGTGACCACGATTACAGAAACTGCCCAAGCCTCACAAAAAAGTGCATTAACTGCAAGGGCCCACACAGAACGATGGCAATGAGCTGCCCAGCCAAAAAAGAAGCTATTAAAGGGAAAAAACTTTAGAAGAACTTGAGAAGATGAAGAAGGAGGAATCTACATATACCAACATCGTGCAATCCGCCATAAAGAAAGTAGACCAAAACAAAACCACTAATGCTTTCCATGAAGCATTAATGACATCAGGAACGAGAGCTTTCATCATGCTAATAGATGCTCATATGCACAACATCATGGAACCAGGCACATATTCATCACACCTCTATAAAACTCTGACAAAAAATGGAATAGAACCCATCAAAATGGACGACAATCCAGAACTGCTGAAGCTGTTTAGGAATGAAAACATCGCTGCTACTATGAATGCCCTTAGGGAAATCAAAAGAGAAGCGAAGAAAGACGGGAAGAAACGAAGTGAGGAATCAACATCAACTGACGAAAGCGAAGATGAAGAAGGCAAAATAGATATAACAATAGACGATGACACCCAAGAAGAAGACATAATTGACCGGCACATGGAACGCATCGTACAAGAAGAGACCACAGCCGAAGCATGCAACATCGAAATCATAATAATAAATATAGCCATTGAGCCAAAAGACTTGTAGCCACCGGAAGTGAAGCAATTGTTTAAAGAACACAAATTAAAGTACAAATCAAAGAAAATAGTTTGTTCACCCAAGAGAATATAGAATACTTGATAGATCAAAACCGATTGAGAGTTGAAAAAGAAGATGTCATGTTTATTCCCCAGGCAGGATTCCGTAAAATCCCCAACGGACCACAAACATCACCGCCGAAGGACGACTCGAAAAAAAAACAAGATGCATTCAGCACCGTGAAGAAATTAAAAACACTACATCATAACGTCCGACACTGGGACTCAAAAAATTTTGCCCTTAACAATATCTATAGAACCATTGATCCAGACATCATTTTACTAAATAGCCACGGCAAAAAGAAGGAAGAGACCATCAAAATGTATAATTATGACGTGTATCATAAAAATGTGCTAAACGAAGTCAACAGCGGTGTTGCCATAGCCATCAAAAAAGATATAAAATATAATATAGACGAATCATACACTTCAGATATGATTAGCACAACAATAGAAACAGGCCTCGGTGACATAGAAGTAGCAACAGCATATATACCGTTTAGAATAGGATACATCCATTACCCAGATTTCTATAATTTTTTCACAAAGAACAAACCAGCCTACTTTCTCGGAGACATAAATGCAAGACACCGATCTTTAGGACATCAAAATAACAATGTAATGGGACAAGCACTCTAAACACTCATTGACAGAAATCATGCCACTCATATAGGCCCTTACTTCCCAACTTTCTTTACACACAGATCAAAGACTACACCAGACATCATTCTCTGCAATAACAAAACCATTCACAATCATTACGCCGAACCAGGACCTGCCACACCTAGCGATCACTCCCCAGTGATATTCACTATAAACTCCAACCCAATCCAAACGAAAATGAAAGAAAGGAAGAATTTCAAACGAGCCGACTGGGAAAATTATAAGCAAACATTAGCAACGGAAGCAATTTACCATACCTCACATGCAAATTCAGATATAATAGACCAACTTGCAACCAAATGGACCAATTCAATTACTCAAGCCGACAATAGATACATCCCCAAAACGAAACATAGGACCATTCCGAACATTAAGAGCAACCATAGAATTAGGACCATAAACATATTGTATGACACCCAGCGCCATGACATAATAACTAACGGCCCAAGTATAGAGAAATAAGGCAGATTGATAGCTCTCAGAAACGATCTACAGAGCGAATACTTGATATTAAAAAACGAACAGTGGGAAAATCTAAGTAGCCAGACCGACTTGGAACAAAACTCCAAAGATTTTTGGATGTCAATAAAAAGAATGATTGGAAACAACTCTGTATTTCAACAAAAGTATATGAAAGATCACAATAATAAAGAAATATATGACGACGAAGGCAAAGAAAAGCTATTTAGAGAATACTGGAGTGAGGTATTCAAAATATCCGCAAAGGAGAATGCACAGTTCGACCACGAAAAAGAGCTTAAAGTAAACAATTATATTATAGATAACACCGGAAAAATAGTAACGTATCCCCGAGTGGACATCAACAGGTTGGCAGAGAGCATTAACACAGTCCAAATGTGCGAACTCAAAAAATAATTAACTCCATGAAACAAAAAGCTCCAGGTTAAGATGAAATCACAAAATACCACTTAGTAAATTTGCCTAAAACATGCTACTTAACTTACAGAAAATAAGCAATGCATCGCTCTCAACAGTCACTATCCATCCGTTTGGAAATCTCCAATTATGATAATCTTACCGAAACCTAATAAATCCCTACTGCAGCACTCAAATTATAGACCTATTTCCCCTATTTCCCTACTGAGCGTACCAGGCAAAATTCTCTAAAAAGTTATAAACCAAAAAATTATGGACTACCTAACAAGAAACAACTTGCACAACAGTAATCAACATGGATTTAGACCCTGACTGGGCACAGTAACAGCAACTGCAACAACATATGAAGCAATAGCAGCCGGAAAAGCAAACGGCATGAGAATGAACATTGTTTTACGGGACATAAGTCGCGCGTTTGATAAAGTATGGCACAAGGGACTGATTTACAAAATGCTGAACAACAACCTCCCAGACGAACTGATTAGGATTACAAATAGTTATTTAAACAAAAGAAAAGCCAAGATTCGCATAGGTGACTATGTGGGAAAGTAGTTTCAACTTGAAAGCGGAGTACCACAAGGAGGGTGTCTCTCTCCAACTCTATTTAATTTATATACCCACGATGTTCCCGAGGCATTGGGTGAAAATGTTAACCTAATTTACGCAGACGACATCACGCAAATAGTCAGATACAGAGGCAAATCTGAGAAAATGTTGGCCCAACAAACCATCAGAGAAATCGAAAAAGTTAACAGCTATGAGAAAGTCTGGAGAATAAAAACAAACAGAGCCAAATTTCAAATAATACCTATTCTATGAACGAAAACTGAACCGATCATCATCAACCAAGATAATTATGAATATGCAAAAGAAGGAAAAGCACTTGGTCACATTATAACAACAAATGGATTCCATAAGCACATACGAAACAGGATAAACCTGGCAAAACTTCAACTAAGAATACTATTTAGATATAGAAATCTCTCCATAAAAAACAAAAGAAAACTGTACCATGCCTTAGTCAAATCAGTTCTAGAATATCCACCCGTACCCCTTCACGTAGCTAGCAAGTCACTAACCCAACAGATGCAAATAGTACAGAACAAAGCTGCTCGAATTATAACAAACATAAGACTTAGAGAAGGACAAACAAATCAAACAGTAAATGAACTTTCAGGACTAGACCCAATTAACATCTCCCCCCATAACCAAGCAAGTACTATTTGGTCCAAGCTAGAAAACTTTCACAATGAAAGAATAAAGGATTTACTAACAATAGACGAAGGCAAAACACCGACCTTCAAGTTCCCCTCAAGTCACTCTCGAGTAATTGGCAACCCCCCGAACGCAACTTACTAACTACTTGATAAATTTATGTAACATTTTCTTATATGTAATATGGACTCTTGTGGGCATCTGACCGACTTATGAAACTGAACCGCACGAAACTCGACAAATCCTTCTATGGCATTTGACCGTCGTATGAAAAATAGTCTGACCTTCTGAATGTTTAGACAAGCCATAACAAAACATACAAGGGTAACACGCGAGAACACTAGCGTGGATACTCAAGGACATGTGACAGTCAATTCCAAAGAACCCTTCGAATGATCTCGACAAGCCCCAAAAAAAGGCAATTGTCCTACGTATGCTGACAGTCTGAATTCCGAATGCACCGACAAGCCATAAAAAATATAAATGCAAAGGAGCCATCTTTTCAATTTGTAATTATTTAATTTAGCTTTAGTGATCCGACGATCGAAACTTCACCTAACTAAACTGCACTCAAACCGTCGAATCTAAGCCTCTAATAGCACTCGGCTAGAACCGAATCTTTCATTCTCTTTCTGTTTTCCTTCCTCTTCTTTTTCTTCGCCTAATCATCTTCCTATCTTAACTATCATCATCATCTCATCTCGACATGACTGGGTTGTGATCACAGGTGGTGTCTTTATCCTCCCTGCTGGTAGATTAATCGGCGCTGTTTTGTTTTCCCCCGTTCGTTCAGTTTTTTGTGGATATGCCTTTGGAACTTCATAATCAAGAGAACATCACTACGGAAGGTCAGGTAAATGAAAAAATTTCTAAGCGACAAACAAATAATATATTTTAGTGAGGGATGGAACGGAACTTCATCAATCATCTAGGCCATATGGAGTAAAACAAGTTTAAAACCAATAGGAAGTTCCGAATATTTCCATGTCAAAAAAGTACCCTTCTATACCTCAGTAATAGACAAACGAATTGATGTAAACAGTCAATCAGACAAGAAATTTCGTGTTATATGATGATTAAAACAGATTAGTAGAAAATTTAGTAAGATTGCATGATTGTTTTAGAATTTCATCAACGTTGAAATCTTCTTCCTCATAGCATAAGAATCCTCAGATCAAGAAGTTAGGAAGAAACAAAATAAATAAAAAAATTGTATATTTCTCATCAGGATATTTTTAGGACTCGATTGTTTTCACCGTTTGTTGCTCATGAGTCTTGAGTTATCAAAATCGAAGCTTAATTATTTCGTTGTTTTTCTCAGCTGACTATTGTGATATGAGCCCATTACTGACCTGGAATTTAAAATAGTGCATGAATTCCTGTAACTTCTGTCTAAATATTAGGCTATGACATCACACAGCATAGTATGTATAGACATATGTATGGATAGACATACAGCCGTTTCCCCCTAGTTAGGGGGGTGGCTAAGTTAGGCAGACACAGAGGGGGGAGGCGCCCAATCTCCCCACCACAAGACCGCTGTGTCCCTGCCGAGGCTCGAACTCGCTACATGCAGCACCAGAGGCTGACAATGCAGTCGGATACGCTAACCACCGTCTTCGTTAAACCTTTGATTGTTCACAGAACTTCTTTTAGAAATATGTATTTATTATCATAAAATTTACTGAAACAGGCATGAACGTTCCAATCCGCATCATGAGCTTAATTTTGATCCGGGTGAAGACTAGAATTCGAAGTCCCATCAGAATAATAATTGAATACCTTTTCTACAAAAAAATATTTATCTGCATCATGCCAATCATTGTGAATGTCCTAAAAAGTTTATTTGAGACTCGTCGTGGCTGTATTCATCTCTAAAACCTAGAATAACATACTGATCCATTTTTCATGAACAAAGTTGTTGCTTGTGTCAGAACTTGTTGTTATTATACTATCGCTTATGCTATTTATCTTCGATGGTGCACCCAGATTGAAATTAATGAAGTACTCCTTCTCGTATGTCTCAGCCCTTTTCTAATTGGCTCAGAGCTTAAGTTAATTTACTGATTAAACCTGATGAATATCAGCCAAGCGGTCAAGCATATCATGACGCTGGCGCATCTGTTTAGCGTGCACATGCGTGGAAACTGTTCTTACATTGCAATAAGTCAGTTTGTTGATAGCGATCCCCCACAAAAAAACGTGTTCAATTAATGAACAAACAGCCACCATTGTTCTACCGTTCTATTTGTTGGTGAGACGCCAAATGTTCAGACCAAAGTCGCTGTTGCTGTGTCGTCCATTTAGACGGATAACACTTATGAAAGTTATTTCAATTATGGTGAAATACTAATTAATTAAATTCCTGAAGTAACAGTAATAGGCATTCTAATTACTGAATGTCATCTTCTTACAAAAATTAAGTACTTGTCCTTTGGAGTTCACAAATAATTGATTTTTCTATTTCTGCAATCATTGTGATATTATTTGACTGCAATAAATGATACGTAGCACATGTAACTCGCTATTGACAAATTTAGGCATAGAGTTACATTTATCTTCCCTCATATGCCATACATTTGCCTCAATTTCGGACATAGCCCAAAAAACTTAATTCAAAATAATTCAATATATCAAATAACTCAGAGACAAACATTTTATTTTCAAACTTTGACGAGTCTAAGAAATCAACTGAACCAAATGACTGACTTCTCGTTTACTTGATGGGACTTGAGTGGTGTCCTCCAATTCGCATCCAATAAGGTTGTTTATCGCCCCGCGCGAACTGAGAATAAAAACCTCCGTAACAACCAAACTATTTATTGAAAACAAGAAGTCCAGTTAAATAAATGAGAAGGAATCTCGTCCTCATTTCAGAATCACGAAGTTATTTTCCCCTGCTTTCCATACATTAAAATATAGTGAACATTATTCATTCGGGTAGATTCGAACACAACCGCAATGTTCATGTGCAAGGCGTTTGATTCATGAGAAAACCAGTATTGGTGCTTAATTGTTTATACTATTGATTTTAAGTCCATTTTTGGTGCTTGGTTGTTGATACTATTGATTTTAAGTCCGTTATTGGTGCTTGGTTGTTGATGCTATAGATTTTAAGTCCATTATTGGTGTGAGATTGTTGATACTATTGATTTTAAGTCCATTATTGGTGTGAGATGGTTAATACTATTGCTATTTGGTCATGACATTGTACGATCCCTCTAATATTTTGAAAAGCATTTATTCCTCGTCCGCCTTGGCCGAGTGCTTAGCGTGTCCGACTGCAGTGTCAGCCTATGTTGCTGTGTGTCGCGAGTTCGAGACTAGGCATGGACAACGCGGTCATGTGGCGTGGAGATTGGGTGCCTCCCCCCCTCTGTGTCAGCCTAACTTAGCCACCCTCCTAATTAGGGGGAAAAGGCTGAATGTCTATACATTTATTCCTTTACATATATGGTAGGAAAAGGTTTACTTACTGCATGCAGTGAACCCATGTTTCATTTGCATTGTTAATTTAGTAGGTGATAGCAGCACACTCTCGACTTTGTTAACACGTTGTGTTATATACCATATTTATGGTAGCTCACACCGAAATGAGCGTTCTACTAGTAAAACGAAAACTTAATAAATCACAGGTGACTGAAACAGGCATGAACATTCCGAATTAGAACGGTTAAAATAGGCTAAAATGAAGTGATACTTTGAAAATTTCTTGCATGCTGCTAAGCATTGGCATATATAATCTTCCAATTAGATGACATAGTATATGATACTTTCAATACATGACAATAATGATAGAACGAAGGCTATTGTTGAGGAGACATTCCGATAATTGATAAACGGATCTCTTCATTCACGATGAAAAAAAAATATCGCACAGATTTTTTCCTGAATTGATGATATGTTTGCGAAGATTGATAGATAGCTAGACTATAATTGTTAAATATATAAGCCCACTTCTACAAATGATATTACATTGAAATAAATTTTCAAATCTGTGTTTACAACACATAATATAAAACAGACTTGAACATGTATTTTTTTACAATATTAGAGTACAAACAATATAGAGGACTTATGCCAATCATGTAACGGTGAAGAGCACCTATATCTCGCAATAATGAAAATGATACAAAGCTTGAGAGCCTAAAATATATTCTTAGAAAGTCTTGTAAGTTCATCTCAATAATTTTGAATTGAGGTAAATATTTGCCTCTGACTACGTCCATTTATGGACATGTCCCACCCACGTAATTGAAATATTTGCCCCTGACCACGTCCATTTATGGATATGTCCCACCTACATAATTGAGTTATCTGCCCCTGACCACGTCCATTTATGGATATGTCCCACCTACATAATTGAGTTATTTGCCCCTGACCATGTCCATTTATGGACATGTCCCACCCACGTAATTGAGATATTTGCCCCTGACCACGCGTCCATTTATGGACATGTCCCACCTACACAATTGAGTTGTTTGCCCCTGACCACTTCCATTTATGGACTTGTTGAAGAAAATTACTTACTTATGTCACTAGCCGCACCTACTTGAATACAGAGCGGACAACATACACGACGGCATTCTAAGTTCTGTCATTGTGCTTCTTATAGCGGTCTAAATCAACATGGTCAGCACATTACTTTAAATGCTCAAGCATGTTGACCTTGAGTTTATGAATACAGCTTATAAAAAATATTGCGTCCTGATGTTCAGCGGTCAGTTCATCATCATTCATTCTTCTGATATTGTGTCGTCTTTTCCTTATTACATTTTGATGCTCTTCACACATGAGTCAACTGAATAATGGATACTTTTCATGGGGGCCATATATGAAGTCGTGACCATGAAAATAACAGAAGTTACTGATCGTTATCCCAAATTTCTAGGATTTCAAAAGTGCCCAACGTCGTTTAATTGATCTTTGTATAACTCAGAGGCCTGACACCAGACAATATTTTTTTCCTTTTACATCTACAATAGTTTAGTCCTTTATTTGTTTCCTAACTCGTTTTAATCCTAATGTATACGTGAATCATACCGAGCTCTGACGAATTATTTTTTCAGATAGTGAGCACACACGCCCCATCAAAATGAAGAGTATTCCCACGGAAAGACTGAAGGCGCCATTCATGACGAATGCTAAAATGAGCTCTATTGCATCTAAGCACTCACTTTGCAATTGATTCAAAGCACATATCATTGGCAACGATGGGCTTAACAATGTAGGAATGTTTGACTATCTGGACTCGGACCGCTAGAAGAAGCATAACGAGAGTAAGTTTAATGCATGCAGTCCTGTGTGTTGTCTGCACTGATGTATACTAGTTTCGGATACAGAATAAAATGCACAACTAATGATAGGAATGCTAGGATGGGGAATTTATTTGAAAAAAAAACATTATTTATTCTTTCTGGACAAAATCACATTTATGAAACTTTTCGAAAAATGTGTGTACTGTTCAGTTTTCATATTCAACTGAAAGATGCGTTTTCCGGAAAGACCTTTTAAAATAAGGGTCGACAATAAAACCTACCCTTATGGTGAAGTCCTTCTCTTACATCGTTCAGGATGGAATGGAAGAGACGAAGCAACCTAAAGCTCACCGCTGCGTGGCCATAAGGGAATGCGATGGCAACATAAACAAGAAAAGTGATCTAATTTATTCAAGAACAATCCCAAGAAGATTCCTAAACTCGGTGCTAAGTTGTGGAGGTCATTGAAGCGACGACTGCAAGTGGAACATTGATGACGTTTGCTTGGTCACCGGCACGCTCTGAGGGAGGTGCATCGCACCGTGAACACTAAGAGCTTGTGCCAATAAGCTTTTAGTGATGGGGGAAGGACAACAAATGCTAGCTGGATGTGGGCCATTTTGTATTTTGTCATCTACGATTTCGAAGTTCTAATTCGTTTTGAGAATTGACTCCGTTCTTATGTTAAAGTTGTCTAGGTTACATCAAAATTACTCGAGAAACATTGGAATAAGGCCAAAAAACTGTGAACGATATAGCCAAGATTTGAAAATTAGTCGGCCAAATTTTCCATGGAATAAGGCATGTCCGTGAGCTCATGAAAATTTACATCCCTGATTCTCAAAGCATTGGACGTTTTTTCTAAAGACTTGTAATTCACGATGTCACACAGTGTCATGTCACACCCAAATTTCAATTTACCACCTAACATCCAAGTTAATTTATTCATGGGATCTCAAGAGATCATGTAAATGCGATGGGAAGAGATAATGAAACCTTTTGGTGGAGGCTCGCTCTTTTTTTTTGCGAAGGGGATTCCAAATCATCGAAAAATAATACAGATTTTGTTATGATATAGTTCAAACCTAAATAACGGAAATAACAATTAAATTATTGAAATATTACTTGTATTCGCTACTATTTTATGATTTTAAGGTACCCATATTTTATTTTGAGGCCGCCGTGGCCGAGTGGTTAGCGTATCCGACTGCAGTGTCAGCCTCTGGTGCTGCATGTCGCGAGTTCGAGCCTCGGCAGGGACACGGCGGTCTTGTGGCAGGGAGATTGGGCGCCTCCCCCCTCTGTGTCTGCCTAACTTAGCCACCCCCCTAACTAGGGGGAAACGGCTGTATGTCTATACATACATACATACATACATATTTTATTAGTTGCACGTTGTTCCCACAGGAACAGGGAGCATATTCAGTGTGGAAATGATAAATAATATATATGATGAGTATTTTATCTATTTGCCTCTGATATTATTGCTCTGCTGGTACTCGATTGCCGATGTACATGTTTGGATGTTTGTGATCACAATAAGAACATTACCACTTAAGAAATCGCTGAAACAGTTGGTGCACGTCTTGATCGAGGAATTGCTATGAATTTATCTGGATCCGTGCAAAATGTTTATTCTAAAATGAAAGGGAGTTCAATTACATATTAGTCATATATTTGCAAACGGGTGTTTTCATTGATATGTTACCCATTGAGAGGGTATGATTATTTTGCATCGACTTTAACAGTATATTAACAACTTCAAAAATGAAATTCAATCAATTGGTGCCGATGAAACAGTTTCTGCTGCAAATGCCAATTACCATTTATATGGAATTAACATTATTAACAATGATTTAAGGAATGATAAATCCTCTCCGATTGGTGATGGTCTCCTTCTCATCGTTTAGGATGGACGATGTAACCTACCCACCAGAAGGCGGGCGTATTATGTCCCGCACTTCGAGGCAATTTTTGAACTTTTGAAATCTGGGTTTTGGCTCATATTCTAAGATACTGATGGATGAAAATCTATCACATAACCTGAGCAATTTTGATGTCAAATAAATATCATTATTACAGAAAAAATCGCGATAATAAAGCGTACATTGAATACTCTTCACGTCTAAATGGATCTTGTGTAATAAATATTTTACGTACCATTACTATGTTGTGCAATCTTTTCTTCTGCTTTGATTTCGGCAATTATGTTATCATTCGCAGATTATGAGTACCTATATTGTATGAGATTTAACCTGCAGTAAAAATAAATATGTCCAAATGAACTATTGTGAGATCACTGCTAATGTTTTTTTTTCGCAACAAACCACTTTATATTTGCCGAAATAATGGAGGTGATCTGTTTCATCCGTGGAAAAAGGTGTACTATCGCAATAACGTCAACACGCTTTGCAACGAGAATGTAAATTATACTGTTGGTTTATTTGCGGGGGGTCAATAAGGCTTTAAGACAATGCGCTCAGATGGACTTCGACAATAAAAGGTCCTGCACGGATTAGTATCCTACCAGTAAACATAATTAGATTGCGTTAGAGGTTCGGTGGAACATCGTAATATTTTCATCCGTCTTGATTATTGTACCAACAATAAACTGTAATTTGCTGTTAAGTTAAGTGATGAACATAATTTTTCTCTGTTATCGTAACTGTCAATGATATTTAACAATTTATCATTTCTTTACGTTACAGCTAAGTCGTTTACCCACGTTCAGTCTATAACGAAATATTTATATATCTTCGTCACTATTAGTATAGGTATGTAAATTTGAAGTTACGAACAGCTCTCTAATTCCGAGATGTTTGAGATCTGTAAACAGATAAAGTTACCATTAAGATTTTGTCTATAGAACATGTCTTCTTCTCGACCACGTCTCGGTGGTGCATCATGAGGTTAACAAGCACTGTCGGAGGTTGAGCTTTGGGGCATTGGTGGCGGGGCAAAAGCAGACATTTCAGAGTCGTGTGTGGCTGCGGACTAGAATTACTGTAAATAACGAGAGTGAAAATTTATAGAGTACTATTGATAAATAGTGGAATATATACGTTTTCATTTAAATACTTTTCGTTAGTCTACTGATTTATATAAATTCTACCACGAACTGTTTTTCTCTCATCACAAAAACCTTTGCGAGGAATAACCGTTTATTGTATTATGCTATTGAAAGTAAAAGTATGTTCTCAATCCAACGTGATAGAATTCAAGTATCTATCTTTTATGCACCTGCAGTGTAGCAATGCACATCCCATCACAATAATGAAAGGCTGTTGTTTAGATGCACTGGCCAAAACCTTTTTTTCTCAAAAGATTCGCAATGTTAGAGAATTTTGGGGTATATCTTGTTCACGGAGTTGGGCAATGCACATTGTTTTTATTAATTGGCTTTTGTTCCTAGGATATTGGACATTTTTAAATGTTTAGCTCTTAAATATTTCATAGCATGTCTGAATTGCACAGTTCATCCCAAATTTATTTGTCTTAATTCAAAGTTGTGTATTTCCAGTGATATTAGCGTTCCAATGATGCGGTTGTAGAAAGGGACAAGAGAGTACAAGCCAATCTATTGTTAAAATGTTTTAGAGAGTGCAAGCCAGTTTATAGTGTGAAGCAAAAATGTTGACCGCTAAGCGGTTGAATGCCAAAGAATTTACACATTTCCGAATGTTTTTAATATCCAACAGATTGAGGAATTCTTCTTTGTTCAGTTTATCATGAGTTCAAAGCTTAGTCGTTGTTGCTAATATGAGCTTGTTATTTCCTTCTCCATTATCGGTGAACTTATGACACAAGAGCATAGTTTCAGTATCCTAGATTTAATCGAAGCATCATGTCAACGGGCTTGGACGGGGTTCTTGGAATTCAATATAAGAGAGGCGCCCCCTGCAATGTTTGCCAGAATTGTACTGAAAATCTTCGTCCATGTATACGAGTACGAGTTAATAGCAAGTTAATTAAATTCGGGGTACCAATGATTCAGCGTGGATTTTAGAACTTCTGGCTGGTGAACATACTTGGCTAAGATGGACTAGGAATCGTCAATACAGCCTATTCAACAATGCAGCAAAGGTCCGGCTGCAGAATTTAATTCTTCGCCTCTGATGTTGCGCCTGTCAACACTAGCGGCTGCAGTAATTTTAGTGATTTATCTCTATGAGATTTTGAGACGGGGAATGAGAAGCCTTCCAGCCAAAGCCAAAGCAATGACCGTTATAGATGTAGTTTTGTCAAATGAGGCAGATAAGATGTAGGCTTTTTTGTCTTAGTGAACACTGTTTTCTAGGCTGTGTAGCTAAAACAACGTTTTACCGTCCAAGCGACGAAGAATTTATTTGATATTCCAGAGTATCTTGCAATTTTGTGTTTCTTAACAACACCAAAATCTTTTACCAATAAAATGCTACTGCCCCATCACTGCCCGGACGTGTAGCGTACATTCATTGACAGTTGATGACGAAGTTTGAAGTTTTCATTACTGCCCCATCATTGCCCGGACGTGTAGCGTACATTCATTGACAGTTGATGACGAAGTTTGAAGTGTTCATTACTGCCCCATCATTGCCCGGACGTGTAGCGTACATTCATTGACAGTTGATGACGAAGTTTGAAGTGTTCATTACTGCCCCATCACTGCCCGGACGTGTAGCGTACATTCATTGACAGTTGATGACGAAGTTTGAAGTGTTCATTAC
>SDVV010002960.1:0-22093 GCA_016164225.1 Gammarus roeselii | reverse complement strand
CAGAAATGTTTGACATGATAGAGGCGCATATCGTCAGACAGACAGAAATGTTTGACATGATAGAGGTGCATATCGTCAGACAGTTTGAAATGTTTGACATGATAGAGGCGCATATCGTCAGACAGCCAGAAATGTTTGACATTATAGAGGCGCATATCGTCAGACAGCCAGAAATGTTTGACATGATAGAGGTGCATATCGTCAGACAGTTTGAAATGTTTGACATGATAGAGGCGCATATCGTCAGACAGCCAGAAATGTTTGACATGATAGAGGCGCATATCGTCAGACAGCCAGAAATGTTTGACATGATAGAGGCGCACATCGTCAGACAGACAGAAATGTTTGACATGATAGAGGCGCTCAATTTTCTCTTCATTTAGTCCTTAAGACTATATTAATATCAATAAGGAGAAAAATTGACCACATAACTGCGTTGTGCGAGATTAGAACAAATTCATGAGGGAAAACACTACTATTTTTTGGGAAAATTGTGAACTTATTTTGAATTCAGTAAGCAAATTACTAAACCGGTGTTTATCGTCGATCAAAAGTATCCAAACTACGATCTTAACAAAGAGAGTCACACTTTCGAGAGAATGTGTCCTGCTAGCCAAACAAACGGAGAGATGTTGGAGGTGTCCCCATGTACTCTAAATTGTGTCTCGAAGGTGACAACATTAGCAACACGGAGATGATTTGACGGCATTACATTTTAAGGGTTTTTAAACAAAATTATTCAGGGAGACGATTCAACTATTTTCGAGGTAAATTGACATTATTTGCAAATTATTTAGAAAACGTAAGAAAATGGATGCCCAGGTGTCACTCATTTAAAAAAAAAACTATGATCTTATTATTTTTTAGTAAATAATTCATACCGATTGTCTAACGATGGGGTTTCAATTCTAAATTGTACCGTATGAAAATCATTATCAAATACACTATTTTGAGCTGGGAAACGAAAGTTCGAATTGAATTCGTCGCGGCTCGTCGGTGGTGGGCCGCCGGTTCGCACTTCAGAATAATGTACAATATTATCAACAAAGATCTTACAGACAACGTCTACTTGAAGGTAAGAATCACGAATGCATCAAGTTAGGAATCGCGAATACATGGAACTGGAAAACAAAATTTCCTAACATATTGCATAGAAGAGTCTAAAACATTTCACGCTTACAAAGGGCTCAATAAACGACATAAATCATACATAAAATAGCAATACAGCGTTGAAGACAATCACGCGGCCACAAATGGTAACATTGCTGTGTTGATCGCTGTCGTATTGCATCCGTCAGGGGCTTGCACGCACGCAAATAACGCAACATATATTCAGTGACGTATCATGAAGCATATAGGGACGGATTAATAAGTTCACACCAGTTACCCGCACAGTAACTTATATTTTAAAACTACTCAACAATCAAGGTTATCTTCATATAGAGTGGTTCGGTTCGTAAGTGACTGACTCACCCCGACTACTGATGAATTTTAAGGGCCAAAGCTGACGTGGCGGTCTTAAAAATTAATGTACGCATTTTCCCATTAAAGTTTGAAAAAAATAACTCAAGGAATCATTATGCGATGGGTGTCTCAGGAACATATTGTTTCCGCAAATTTTGCCAATGAGTTTCTAACCCAAAATACAGCAGTAGACATATTAATGATAAAACCTCAAACAATTATTAATTTGAAACTCAAGCAAACCTTAAACGAAACGGTCGCCATTTAAAGATGGGCTGTAACGCCCTTTATTGATTATACGACAATAGAAAGTAATATGTAAGTAATCCACCATGGGTCACAAATGGTTGCAAATTTCACATTCGCAAATCACCAAAGAGGAGTTTGCAGTTTTGCAAAACTTATGAGAAAGTCTACAGTCTGAGAAATTGGAAGACAAATTTACAAGTGGAAGAAAGATTGCATGTAAATGGATTATCTTAAACGCACAAAAAGATTACGATTATCCCTATCGTAATAAATTACGTGCTATTTGCATTGGAAGGGGGCAAGAGCAAAACTATGATTATTACTGTACCTCATTAGGGAGCACCGAGCTCATAGTTACGGTTTAACGACCACCGCCAGGGTGCTAGCAACATCGAATAGCAGCTGAATTATCGGACGCCCCCTGGCGTGGACGTCGTTGCGACTGGGAGCCTAATGATGCGATGGGGCCACCACGGTGGTCGAATGGTTGGCATAGCAACTAATCCTGTGGTCTGTGTCGGTTGTGGGGCCGATTTTAGTGCCCAGTGATTGCATTGTTCCGTTGGATAAGTAGGGAGGAGAATAGAATGAATGTAACAACTTAAGAGGTTCCCGTTTTTGTGAAAGGAGAGTAAGTTGTAGGGGAGAGAGCTAATCTAGATTATTAGAGACAGGACGGATGGTGTAATTGGCCGAAGAACGTGTCTCTGTAGCAGTGGTAGAGGGAGAGACGATCAAATATTTGCATTGAAACAATCTGGGAGCAGTACCTTGATCGGGGCGTTGTGGTTGTTTGATCAAGTGGCCGCAGAGCACGTGTCAGTGTAGGAAGCGAGGTGAGTGCCTGGTTCGTAGTGAAATTGGGTTTGAGACTAGGTCACGGTATGTCACCCAGGTTGTTTAATCTCTAAAGAGATGGAATGGTAATTAGGGTGAGCGCGAGTGTATTTTTTGTCAAAAATTGGAGTTATTAGGCAATTGAGTCAGTTGATGTTTGCGGATAATACGGCACTGTTGGCAGATTTGGAGAAGTTGTTGTTTGGGCTATCGTGTAAGACTACGAAGTTGACAATTGATGTGGGTTATTGCAAATTAGTGTGAGATGGTCGAGGAATAACGATGCGAGCGGCATCTTTGTTTGCCTTAATAGTGATTTTTTTGAGAAATATGAGTGTTTCAAGTACCTTGACTCTGATGTGGAGATGACTATAGTAGTGAAAACAAAGTGTTGGTTGCACTGAAAAGTATATAAGGCTGTAGGAAATTGGGCTTAGAGCAAAAAAGGGGCGTATATAAAGGAAGTTCTCCCAGCTTTGCTCCACAAGGCTGAGGTGGAGCTGGCGAGTGCGTAGGAGAGAAGATCGAATATTTTCAAGATAAATTGCTTGAGATGTAGGACCGCAGTGGCCCTGAGAAATAGGATCGATAATGACGTTGCTCGAATTAAAACGGTGATGGTGAGAAAGCTAAAGAACATCTTAGATTCACGTGTTCTGATGTGGCTTGGACACAGTGAGAGCATATGATGGGATCTTCGTGAAAAGAATAATAGAAGAAGAGGTGAGTGGGCTTAGGTCTAGATGAACATCAAAGTTTGTGTTGATGGATGGCGTGAAGTAAAATTTGAGGAGACACCTCAGTGTGGAGGTAGCGAAAGATCGTGCAATAGGAAGCCGTGAGTGAGAAATGATTGCGAATAGATGAGTTTTGACGCAGCCCTGATTCCTTTTCCTGCCTTGCGGAACCAAACTGACGTGTTCGGGAGAGGCCCCGGTAATTTTGACGTAGAAGAGGTAAATTAGTACAAGCTGTCTGAACCTGCTGCTGACACTGATCTTATATCAGATTGAGGGGTCCAATTCCACCAGAGCTCTGACGCAAACATTG
Source organism: Gammarus roeselii (assembly GCA_016164225.1). Classification (NCBI taxonomy): domain Eukaryota; kingdom Metazoa; phylum Arthropoda; class Malacostraca; order Amphipoda; family Gammaridae; genus Gammarus; species Gammarus roeselii. Next base: position 18,493 of record SDVV010002960.1, on the reverse strand, counting down.
GTGAGCTCCCCCACACGGTGCGGCTCCCCTCTTGTCCCGAAGTGTGTGCTGCAGGGTCCTGGTCGAATCGTTTTGTACTTATATGGATAAATTTTGATATGTGTGCGAGTGCACAAGAGGAGTGTGAGGTGCCCTTTTATATATGCTGGTACGTGTGTGAGTGCATGAGATGAGTGTGAGGTGAGTTTTGCCGTCGGCCACTCCCTTTCTGGAGGATTTGGTCAAGCGTTGATAACCCTTTCCCTATCTATATACACTTGCAATATTTATGAGGAAAATTGCGATAATTTCTAAAATAGTTAGACAGCATCATCAAGTGATAATAATATTTTTCAAGTAGCATCAAAATAATAATGAATTTCCACGAAAAATTCGTCCAATGAGAACAATTCCTTTAAATGTGAATATAAAAGTTTAGGAAGCCACTGTAATGAAGACATTTGAACGGTGCTCCTATTTTTATTTTATTAGGTCTGGAAGACGATCATAATAGCAATAGGGAGAAAATTTAACAACATTCCACAGTTAGATTTTTTTTTAACAAAATCAAATTTTCGTGGCAAATTGAGAACACCTGCAAATTCATTTAAAAGTGTCATAGGATGACACTAATCTAATCTTGAAAAAAAAGTGATTTTATACCAGAGGAGTCAAATATATACGGATATATTGAAATTTTGCGGACAGTTCTAGCAATTGTGCCCAGGCAGCCAACAATATAAGATGTGACGGAGGTGTTCAATTATTTTTGAATTTAGTCTAGACGACGATGATAGTACGAATATGGAAGATTTGACAACACAACACCGGCCTACAAAATTTGAACAAAATCGTAAGGTAACTTACGAACGTTTGTAAATTCATCCCACAACGTCATCAAATGAATGCAGCAAAATACGCGAAAGCAGCAAAATACGCAACCAAATATTACTCCCTGAGAACAGCTCCTGCAAATTGATCCAGTTAAACAAATTAATCAAAATATAATAAAAGTGCACAACGTGTGGTTTTTCAGCTCCACAGAAGGAATTGGGATTTACTTATCCCTAGCACAAACACATTATTAACATTTTTTACTCCCACTAAAACACACCTTGATACATTTAAATGATATACGAACCTACTTTTAATTTGGCGCCATGTATCGTAAAGATGACGATTCTCGGTTGGATCTTCGATACGCTGTCGATACACTCATATTTGTAACTACATAGATGCTAAAGTGTAAACTACAGCTACATAATCAACCTAGCTGATGTTAGTACTTTCTACCGATAAGCTGAATCTACTTCATCGCTAGTCTCTGTAGTCTAGTCATGATCAGTTTTGTTATCCGTTAAATCCATATTGCGAGTCCATGGCACCAACGCATTGACGCAACTTAAACCAACAATGGTTCGATTTATACTGGCTGGGCCCTCCAGCTCAATCGAGGAACCAGACGGTTGAGCGTCACCTCAAATCCTGAGCCCTCTGGCGTTTCAAATACGCGTCAACCCAGAAACATTCACAACAGGGAAAACGGGTTACTTCTACATAACGAAACTACCACGTAGGCTTACTTACCACAGTAAAAACATAGTACCGTACAACACCATATTCGTCTTTCAATACTACAATAACCTTAAAACTATATGCTCCCAAATAAGGGTGAATAACTTTGTTTTATTCGCTAACCAACAGAGTGAACTACAAACTAGAGTAGCAAATGGATGGAAACTTCCATTGACAGTCGAGGAGAAGAGGGGAGAAGGGATCAAAAAATCGCCTCTGCCAACATTCCAAGACTCCAAAAGCCTCCACCGCACTGCCAGGCCAGTGGCAGTGAGTACAGAGATCGATTCTTAAATATGTGCTTATAAAGTTTTGAGTTGACTGCCGAATAAATTAAATTGTGTGGACGGTGCACTCTACTTCTAGAAGTCTGGTCCTGAACACGATGATAATATCCACAAGATGAGGTTTAAAAACGTAGAATCGTCATGAAATGTTTGAGCTGTCACATGAATACATAGGTGTTGCATTTACAATTAGCCAAGCAATCATCTGAACATGAAAAATCAAACTAATGATACATTACGACGGATCCACACGTAATTTGCATCGAGCATTTCCGACCACCCGTTTTTCGATCCAAACTGCAACAATCATCCCATATAAAGTCTTTTACATTTCAGAATCCCCAATTACGATTTTTGAATTTTCGTTCTGTCAGCCACGATGAAGTTAGGCCGGTTATGGTGAAGAGAAAATATTAACACTGATCGTTCTGTAAGTTTTTGCCATGAATACTGACGGGTGACAGTTAACGTCTGCATTATAACTTATACGTCAAAAATGCAAATAATGTAAAACGGTTCGATGGAGCATCACGCTGAATCGTATCAATTATGAATTGGCTATAATTAGGCTAAACTAGAGTATTAAAACATTGAATATTGATACATTTTTAAATAAAGGACATGGAACTAGGAAATCATTCATTGAGGACTTAAATCAGTGACATGTATGGGCTATTCGTCAGACTGACTGAGAGTTTTATGCTTATGTAAAAAAGTTATGGATTACTAAACCAAGAGAAAATCGTCTACTGATCAGGCGAAAATTTCCTGCGAGTGCCAGCTAGGCCTATTGGATTGCATGATGACTTAGCATCACACTCAGTAGCAGGAAAGTGCTTCAAACGGATCAAATTTTTGTTAGTGCAAATCAAGAGTTGTTATGATCCCAAGGCTACCAACAATGGAGTCTTAGAGGTATGAGAGCCCTCGTCACCAAGATTTGAGTTTATTCGAAAGGAACTGCAGCTATGCATTGTAAAGCCATTTATTTCTCGATAGATCCCCCAAAAAACACCTCAATTCGTAAATTGAGCCATTCAACTGATCATTCAATAAGCAAATGCTGCTCTGATCCCTTGCCGCTTGAAGATTACATCATTTTAATTGTTTCGTCGAAGCACATTTAACTTGATTAATATGACTCGTTTGAAATTATTTTCTTACATTGTGTTATGACGACACGATAAGTGTACCTTGTAATAGCTGCTGTAAAAGAGGGTAAAATGACAATAAGAACTCGTCCATCGGAGAGGAGAAAAGAAACGGTGCTCTAAAGCACTTTTTACGCAGGCTAAGGGATTTCCCCTTGAGTTTCTCGTGTCTTGTTAGGAACTAATTAGCGAATGCTAATTAAACACTCCGCTGATTAGCCAGCCAGCTTAGAGAAGACTGGGGGTATCGAAGGGTGCTGACACGAGTATCGACAGGGTTTGGTAGGATCGAAGGATACTGACTGACACAAGCATTGCCTGGGCATGGTAGGATCAGTGGATGCTGACGCAAGCATTGCCTGGGCTTGGTAGGATCGGAGAATACTGACACAAGCATGAACTGGGATTGGTAAGATCGAACCTAAGAACAGGAGTCGCTCGGAATTGATTGAATCAAAGGATGTTGAAACGGGCATCAACTAGGATTAGTAGGATCGAAGGATGCTAACGCAAGCATCGCCTGGGATTGATAGGATCGAACTTGAACAAAAGATTCGCTTTTCCTTACATTTCCTTACATTTTATTTTCTTAGTTTCTTAAGTTTTCATACATTTTCCTGCGTATGCTTACATTATCGTACGTATTCTTAAGTTATATATTTGTTCTATCATTTTTTTACATTTTCTCACATTTTTTCACATTTTCTTACACTCTCCTACTCTTGCTTAGAATTTCATGAATATTCATAAATTTTCTTTAATATTTTCTCTTTTTTTTGCATTTTTTTACTTTCTTACGTTGTTCATACATATGCTTGAATTATCACACTTTTTTTTTTTACATTTCTGCATGCTCTTTCTTTAATATTTTCTCTTTTTTTTGCATTTTTGTACTTTCTTACGTTGTTCATACATATGCTTGAATTATCACTCTTTTTTTTTTTACATTTCTGCATGCTCTTACATGCTCTTACAATTTCTTTCACAACAATCAGCTCCTCCACACCACCTTTATACCAACAACCCCCAATCAGCGCCTCCTCACCACCCCTACACCAAAATCTACCAATCAGTACCCCCCTCATCATCCGCACACCAACAGCTCCCCATCAGCGCCTTATCATCACCCCAGTACCACAACCAGTAATCAGCGCCTCCTCACCATCCCTGTACCAAAAACTACCAATCAGCAACTCCTCACCACCCCTATACCAACAACTACCAATTAGCGCCACCTCACCATCCGCACACCAACAGCTCCTCATCAGCACCTCCTCATCACTCCTATATCAACAACTACTAATCAGAGCCTCCTCACTATCCACACACCATCAGCTCCCAGTCAGCGCCCCTTATCATCCGCACATTAACAGTTCCCAGTCAGCACCCCTTAATCGTCATTTCACCTACAGCTTCCTATCAGTGCTTCCTCATTACACCAACGACAACAACTCCAAATTAGCGGCCCCTCATCAGCCAAACATGAACACAAACAGCTCCCAGACAGCGCATTCCTCACAATACTCCCACCAGCAGCTTCCAATCAGCGTCTCTTCATCACCTCCATGCCAACAACTCCAAATCAGTGACCCCTCGTCATCCTAACACAAACAGCTCCCGTTCAGCGCCTTCTAACCATACTCACACCAGCAGCTTCCAATCAGCGCCTCCACACCACACAAAAGCCAACAACTCCAAATCAGCGACCCTTCATCATCCCAACACCATCAGCTCACAGTCAGTGCCTCTTTACCATACTCACACCAGCAGTTTCCGAACAGCGCCTCCTCATCATCACCACCTCACCAACCACTTCCAATCAGCGCCTCCTCAGCATCTCTATATGAACAGCTCACAATCAGAATCCCTTAATCATCAACGTACAAACAGATCCCAATCAGCGCTCTCGCATATCCCAATCTCAACACTTTCCTTATAGAACGTTCTCATCTTCCCACCACCAACAGCTCCCAGTCAGCGTCCCCTCACCATTCTTGTCACGCCAAAAACTCCCAATCGATGCCCTGTCATCATCCTCAGACCAACAGTTCCCATTTGGCGCCCATCCATCATCCCCATAAAAACAACACCCACTCACAAACCAGCAGGGATATAGGATATAAAAATCCACATATCCACAGAACCAATTAAATCACTTAGGTCCTAAACAACCTAAACCTACAGTTAATGTCAACCCCCACAGATGGCCCTTGTCTGATACACGCATTTAGTCAATCATGGAAATATCAAATTGGGCATTGTCCCAAACATGACATTGTCTCGTTACTTAGAGTCGCATGGTAGGAGACTGCTTCGTCAATACAACGATAAGGTCCATCAAGCCACACTTAAATAACAATCAGTCAGTTATCAAGGTATGGTTAGAGCAGAAGTTTCTACCAAATGGTAGAAACTTCTGCTCTAACAAATTCACCTCCCTGTATGATGCACCTGACACCTGCTTCCACGCTGAGGACGAGCAGGGTAGCATCCTCGACAGACAGGACTTCATTACAGGCAGCACCGCGGTTATCGACAGAAGTAACATAGATCGCAGGAATAGTCACCGTAGGGCGCCCGAGCACATGTGACTAGACGGCACTCGCGCCCTTCGTAGAGCAGACGACGAGGTTAGCAAGCCTCGGCTAAAAGACAAAGACCATGTACGAATAAAACACATAAATGTTAGAAGTCTCCTGTCTAAGATAGACCAGATGTTGGATGATGAAGATGTTGATGTACTCTGTCACACTGAGACATGACTGGTACCAAACATGGACAGCAACTTCATTCAGATAAATGGGTACAAACTTTTCAGAAATGACCGAGAAGAGAACAGGCGGCGCCTGTATTTACGTTAAAAATGAGTACATAACCAGGACATGGAAAGCGGTTGGAAACGGAGACGAAGTTGACGATGCTTGGATTACTATTCATGAAAGGAAAAACAAATCCTTTATTGTCGGAGCCATTATCAGGCCACCCAAAGCCAGCAGCCATCATTCTGTTACATGGAATCCAATCTCCAGACAGCAGCTAATTTGAATGAGAACATGTACGTCTTTTGAGATTTCAACGAAAATCAATTAAAGCCAAATAAATTGGGCTCAATAATCAATCAATCGTCTGTTTTGAACCAACGTCTGTGAGTCCTGATCACTGCACGTAAAGAAAAACGGAAGCGTGTCATCCGGACGTATAGAACAAAAGTAAACTACTCACGAGACTTACTGAAGCATGAGTGGAGAAACAGAGTACCGTTGTTCAATGACATGCGTAATACGGACGATGTGAATATTCAATCGACCATTTTCAATGATATGTTCTCAGCGACCCTCGACACAGTAGCATCAATAATCACAACACAGCTAACACACCCTCCAGTCAGCTGGATGACTCTTGAACACAATCAGGATATGCAGAACTTAGAATATTTTCAAAGGCTTCTGAACGATCAAGCCAACAAAAATGCTGAAAAATATAACACCGACTCAAATAGTACGGATTTGACCAATGAATCGCGTGATTTAAAAGTCTTGCGAGTGGTTTGCCAACCGATGAGGAAACGTGTAACAAACCTAATATGCAAAGCAAGGAGAGAAGCGCACCTAGCTGAATTAGAACAGCTAAATACAACCAGAAGCAGACTTGGAACATCCTTGGAAGCATTGTGCCCCACAAGAAACCAAAAAGTCTTAAAATTATGAAAAACCTGTAGAAATAGCAGAATCATTGGAAAGCACACATACGAAGAGGTAATGAAAAACACAACAAAATTTCCTCGGTGGTTCACGAAACCCCGGTAATGCATAAGCCAACTCGGTTCACAGTTCCATCTCATAATGACTCATCCACCAAGAAGGACCAAATGTGGACACCGAGCCCGATAAGCAGATTGGAAATTGTTACGGTTATTTATGCGCTCAAAAATAAAAATTCTTATGGGAACAATGGAAGAGCAATACAGTACCTCAAGGACGGGTTATAAATTATTCTGCCATATCTCCAGCTGCTCATCAACACATCCATTGCGACAAATACCTTTGCTCAAAATTGGAAACAAGCACTAATCAAAGCTATCCATAAAAAAGGGGAGGTAAACGACCCTACAAATCACAGACCCATAGGCCTCCTACCAGTAACTTCAAAAATCTTGGAGAATATCATTGCACGTCAACTCCTTGACTACCTAGAAGAGTCAAACATGATCAATGACTGTCAGCATGCATACAGACGGAAGACCTCTACTGAAGACGCGTTACTGAAAATCTCCGAACTCGTAAACAAAGCTATAAACGAAAACAGTCTATCATTACTCGTGCTGCTGGACCTCTCAAAAGTTTTTGACAGTTGAAACCACGATATTTTGTTGCAAAAACTGCTAAAACTGAACATCCAAACACCCTGGTTTGAAAGATATCTAAGGCATCGGTCCCAGTGTGCCGTGCTAGAGGGGAAGTTCACCTCTTCTCCAAGACCGGTAAATTTCGCCGTTCGACAAGGATCGATTCTCGGACCGGTTCTTTTCCTTCTGTTTATCAATGACATGAAGTGTGGAAACCCTCTCGACAACACCCGAATGATATTATACGCAGACGATGTTCAGTTGCATTTCGTTGGACCAGCAAACGAATTAGAAAAGCAAAAGAAGGATGCAGAAACAGCGCTGACCCGCATAAATGATTGGTATTCCTCAAATGGGATAAAAGTTAATACAAGTAAAACACAGTGCATTGGCCTCGGATCCAAAGCAAATACACGGAGAGTTCCCGAAAATTTTGATGTTGATTGTATGGGCGCCAAAATCCCTCTTAACAACAAAGTCAAAAGTTCGAGAATGTGGCTTGATCCCAACATGACATTTGGACATAATGTTGATAAGCTCTGTTCCAAACTGAATGGTACACTCATGTTTCTCAGTCGAACGAAGAAACAACTCGACTTCAAGTCCAGACTTCTCGTAATCAATGCTCTGATTTTTTCACATTGAAACTACTGCCCTACCATATGGGGGAAGTGCACGAAAACATTACTCTCAGACATTCAACGCAGCATAAACTTCATAGCAATAGTAGCTCACGATGGGAACTCTAGAAAGAGCGATCACGTGACACCAATTCTAAAAAAAACTCGGGTGGCTGAACATCCAGGAACGACTAGAGTTGAGCGAAGCAATACGAGTTTTTGAAATTCAGAGCAAGATTTCCTGTTCAAACGGTGTTGTGTTGACAACTCGAAAAGCGGTCCATCAAAGATCAACACGGAATGAAAATAATATTGACACAGTGTTCAGAAGAACAGAGATTAGGGCCAAAGCTTTCACTATATCAGGCCCAAAGAGTTTCAACAAGCTACCAGCTGACATAAAGAATTGCGCAACCGTATCTTCTTTCAAGCAGAAATGTACACCTCTTTTGCTTGCCCGCAGGCGGGGCAGGCAGCGTCAAACAATTAATGACGATTAATACGAAAGTGGCATTGTAAAACTATATTTTCCCGCCGCTCAAAGCATCAACACCATCACCCTGTCAACACGACTCTGTTTTAGCTCCGACAGCGAAAGATATAATGAGATTCATTATCACTACTTTCCCATTTCCACGAAGCGTGTTATTTAACGTTATGTATAAAGACAGGGACCTCCTCGCACAGCGTCTCTTCAAATATGTCCAGCCCCGATCACGCATGCATATATGGCAGAGGCCCTCTAACTCACACCCACACATGACCAGACAACCTTTGCTTCCAAACGTATCAGGCAGATAATCAACCAAGTACGTCATAAAAACATAATATCTAATACATTGTTATTTCTCCTGTTTCTCGTCATGTTTCGAAAAAGCTGATACGTATGCTCAGTTAAAAGTGAGATGTTCGCTACCGGTCACTCACGGGTTCATTCACTCGGTTACACGATGTGATGAACGCCATAAGGCCTGACCTATCATCATATGTATTTTAAATTTGTGTACCCATCATCAAGTGTACTTTAAATTTGTATATCCATCCTCATGTGAATCTTAAATGTGTGTATATCTATGTATAGACTTATGGCTGAACAATAATACCATTCCATCTGTATACGAGCTCCCCAACTCACATAGGCCTATCCACACACCAAGACCCTTTGACACTTGTACTTGGCTGATGATATGAATAAAGACGGCCTACACTCAGTGATGGACTCTGTATTGTCACCTAATCCGACCTGATGGTCACGCCTATCATAACACGCACTCCAGACTGATTGAGCATATTTATCTATTTTTTTGTTCAATAGGCATTCTACGTGTATTTGTGCCTATGTATGTACTGTTTTATACGTAACCTAGGTATATATGTTTCTCCGTGTGTAAGTATGCACTCTGTTACCGTGCCACAAAAATCCTCACACCGGCTTGTGTATGAATGCATACAAATGTAAATACATTACTTTCTTGTTTGTTTGTTATGCCAGGGGTTCTCTAACTCGCATAGACCCACCCATATCGTCACACTCTTTGGTATTCAATTAATTGGGTTGTGGGTTTGAACTATAGAATTCATACTAATTACTATGCAAAAGATTCCAATGTCAAATAGTATCACCTTATCTCATTAGGATATAATGCACACTAATCGTGCACTTCAAACCTACCTTGATAGCTCACGTTAGGGAGCTCAATGTTCCACGAGAATAACGCACCGTTCGTGTACGAAGTAACTTTTTAAAGGGGATTTTATATTATAATAATGATTGTTTATTTCTCTGCTTTTTTTTGTCAGTGACTCTCTGTCTCGCACAGACCCACTCATATCGTCGCATTCGTTGTTACCCAACGAATTAGGCTGAACAGCTGAATTAGCGATTCTCACTCTTACTAATTGTTAAATAAAAGATCCCACTGTCAAATCGCAACACCTTATGTCAACAGGATACAGTACATATTTATTGTGTTCATCAAAACTTACCCTGATAGCTCTCTGGTCATGACATGTTTAGGCAATAGTCGTGTTCGTATGCCCAGCTAGGATAGTAAAATGGCTCCCTACCACTCACGCACAGCTCCAATTACTTAGTTACAAGTTCTAAGCTTGTAATTTTGCCTATTTTAAATTTAATATGTATAAATTTTTGTTTCAAAATAAAAACATACCATCTGTGTATGAATAAACTTTTTTAATTTTTTATTTTATTTATATAATGTAATAAAATATATGAAAGTGTTAGAAGACGTAAGAAAATTTTAGAAAGTGTAAAACAATGTAAGAAAATCTTAGAAAATATTTAACAAAAAAATTATAGTGAAAATCAAGAGGGTGTGAGAAAATGTCTGAAATTTTGAGAAAATTTAAGGAAATGTAGAATATGTAAGAAAATGTCAGAATACGAGAGAACGTGTAAAAAAATTAATATGTATGACAATTTAGGAAACTGCATTTTATTAATAATGTGTGTAGACCCATGAATCACTAAGAAAATGTAAGGAAATGAGCAAAAATGTATGATAGTCTAATAAAATGTACAAAAATGTACGAAAATACAAAAAACTTTATAAAAATGTAAGAAATTGTGAGTAACTGTAAGAAATTGCCACCAAGCGTAAGAAAGTATTAGCAAATAAAAGAAAATGTAGGAAAATATTAGAAAATGTCGGAAATAATAGGAAACTGTTATCATATGTAGAATATGTAAGAAAACAAAACGTACGATATGTGAGAAAATGTAGGCAAATGCAAAGAAAATGTGAGCAATATAAGAAAATTCAAGAGAATTAGAGAATGAAAATAAATTCAAGCAAATAAAAAATGTAGGAACATGATAGAAAATCTAATAAAAAGTAGGAAAATGTAATAAATTGTGAGAAAATGTACGTATATGAAATAAAATGTAATAAAGTGTAAGAATATATAAGTAAATGTAAGAAAATGTAAGAAAATATTAGAAATAGTTTGAAAATGTAAGTAAATTAAGAAAACGTGAGAAAATGTAAGGAAACTTCTAGAAACGTAAGAAAATAAAAGAAATTGAAAGCAATAGAGAATATGTAAGCAGATACTAGAAGCTGCTAGAAACCGTAAGAAAATTTGAGAAAATGTAAGCAGATGTAAGAAAATGTAATTAAAGCTAAAGGAAATAAAAGAAATGTAATAAAATGCACGATTGAAAGCAAATGTCAGAAGATTTACGAAAATTTATTTAAACACATTGGACATACAGCCAATATAAAAAAATTAAGACATGTTCGAATATGTAAGAAAACGTAGGAACGTGTTAGAAAATTTAACAAAATATAAGAAAGGTGAGAAAAAGTAACAAATTGTAGGACAACATAAGAAAATGCAAGAAAATAAGAGAATGAAAGAAAATTAAAGCAATTGTAAGTAAATGTAAAAGAATGATAGAAATTGTAAAAAAAGATATAAAAAAATCCCGGTTATATATGGAAATTCAATAGAGTGTAAGAAAATAAGAAAAAATATAAAAAAATGTGAATAAATGGAAGAAAATTATGTTAGAAAATATAAGAAAATGGAAGAAAGTGTGAGAAAATGTAAGAAATTGTTAGAAAGTAAAATAAAGTAAACAAGTGTAACATAGAGTAAGAAAATGTAGGAAAATTTAAGAAAATGGTAGAAAATGTAGGTAAACTTTATAACCGTAAGTAAATTTAAAAAAAATGTAAAAACATGAGAATATGTCAGAAAAATGTCAGAAGCTATTAAAAATGTAAGGAAATATAAGAAAATGCAAGCAGATGTAAGAAAATGTAGGATTATAATCACAAAATGTAAGAAACTGTACGAAAATGTAAGGAAGTGTAAGTAAATGTGAGAAAATTTAGGGGGAGTAAATAAATGGGAATAATTGTAAGGTTATAAAAGAAAATGTAAGAAATTGTAAGGAAATGGAAGGGAATGTAAGATGATATAGAAATGTAAGATAACGTAAGAAAATTTAAGCATATGTGAGAAATCGTAAAAAATGTAAGAATATCTAAATAAACTTATAATAACGTAAGAAAGTATAGAACAATTTAAGAAAATGAGAGAAAATTTGAGAAATGAAGGAATGTGTAAGAAAATGTAACGATATGTTAGAGAATGAAAAAAAATGTAAGAAAATATTAGAAAATGTAATAAAATGTAAATAGAACTAAGAAAATGTAAGTAGAAGTAAGCAAATGTAAGAAAAATAAAGAAAATGTAAGAAATGAAATAAAATGCAAGACTAAAAGAAAATATGAGATGTTGTAAGTAAATTTGTAAAGAACGTATGAATATACAAAAAAATGAGGCGAAATGTAGGAAAATGTAAGAACATATTAACAAAATGTTGAAAAATGTATGAAAATATACGAAAACGAGATAAAATGTAACAATATATAAGAAAAATGCGCACAAGTAAAAAGTTGTAGGTAACATAATGAATTGTAAGAAAATGTAAGCAAGTGCAAGAAAATGTAAGAAAATGTAAGAAAATTTAAAAAAATGTGCGCAAATGAAAGAAAATCACGATTATGTAAGGAAATTCATGAGTGTAAGAAAATGGGAGGCAATGTAAGTAAATGTGAGAAACTGTAAGATGATATGATAAAATGTAAGATGATATAAAAATGTATGAAAAACTAAGGAAATGTAAGAAAATAAAAGGAAAATTATGCAACTGGGAAAAATTGTAAGAAAATGTAAGGAAACGTATATAAACGTAAGAAAATAGAGAAAATTCACGAAACGTAAGTAAATAGAGAAAATTCAAGAAAATGTTGGAGTTTGTAAGCATATGTAAGAAAATGGTAGAAGGTGCAAGAAAATGTACGGAAATGTAAGTAAATGTTAGGGATTGGTCGAAACGGCGTATGCTGACACAAGCATTATCTGGGATTGGTAGGATCGAGTGATGGTAAAAACAAACGTTGCTTGGGATTTGTAGGATAAGAGATATTCCCACACGAACATTTCTTGCAATTGGTAATACCAAAGGATGCAGGCATATGATTCGTCTGGGATTTGTAGGATTGAAGGATGTTGACATAAGCATCGCCTCTGCTGGTCACTCAGCTGATGTTGCAGCCTCAGTAAAACTTATGAAGAAAAAATAAATAGACGCAAGAAATTTAATCAAATCGACAGATGATTAAGTTCCATTATTCTAACTAAGGGAACTACACTCAACAACCTCACCAAAATGAAATACGTTGACGTCAAAGGTTGAACGCATTGGTCATTGGAAACCGATGGCAAATACTGTCACCAATCACGCATCATCTCTGGCACCACCGTGACGTCATGCTATTTACATGGCGATGCGGTTACTCCACTCCCCTTTGCTAATAGAGGGTGTGTCAAGTGGCACGTCATAATTGAACTTAGAAAGCAGCTAAGCAATTAGGCGTCTGAACTAATCATTTGGCGTGTACAGAAATGGAAAACATGGCGACGGTTCCAAAAACAAATACACTACACCTAAAATGTGTTTTAGACTTTTATGGATGTGCTCGTAGATTCCACATTGTATTACTTACGTAAATAACTTTTTGTGAATTTGCAACGCAACGACTAGTAACACGTTTCTCGCTAATTGCAGGCATGTTCGAATCGTATGCACGACAACGGCTTCTGGCTCAAATGCCATCAAGGTTTGTCTCCGCGGGGTTTCCAGCTTGAGCACGAATTACAACGTGTAACAAAATTCCGTACTTCATTAAGTTGTTCCCTTGATTTAATGTAAAATATAAAATAATATTTTATAAAATACCAGGAAAACCCGAGGCATTTCGTGAATGAATGTACTTTTTAGTATATTCATCATGAAATTAATTGATATGACATCCAACTTTGTACTTTGAACTTGTAATACGTTTTCGATTTGTTCTCGTGGCTGTTTTTTGCAAATAGCGTCTGAGTGAACAGTCGACCTGAAACAAGGTATTAACAGCCAAGTACTTACGGTATTAAGGTATTAACAGCCAAGTACTTAAGGTATTCAGGTATTAACAGTCATGTACCCTCTGATTGCATTAGTGAATAACAACACTAATTAAATCAACCACCTCGCTTCAATGGCCAAGATTTCATTAAAAACTTTTTTTTAATGTACCACATCAGCAGCAATTTATGTTCCATGACTGATTTTTTGTATCAAAGATTCCCTGTGTTTACTATGGCAGACATCAACACAATTACAAAAAGGTGAATAGGAGTATTCATCTTTGAAATTGACTCTATTGAACTTGCATAGCGAAGAAGTGCTCTACTACACCGCACTCGGATATATTAAGTGGGTGCATATCTGTCTTTGAAAAAATGCCATCTTAGACACAAGACATGAAGCCTTGCTATCTCTTTTAATGGTCTATTTACTCCACCAATGATAGATTCTATGATAAAAAAAGTACTCCTATACATTATTAGTGATGGACAGGAGATCCGCATCACCGGAGCATCCGCATATATTTGACGTCGGAATCCACGTCCGCAATTGTCATCAGTCTCACATTCTCATCTGCATCTGCATCAGCATATAAAGGATGCCGATGCAAAATGCAAGTATGACAAAAGTTGCCTTTATTTAATGCAAACCATACCGCAGAAACCTGAAATGATTTATTGCAGGTTATATAATTTCCAATAATTGTATTTTTAAACGAGCTCAGGTCGTCAAAATAACAAAAATTGTAGGCCCATCAAAGTAGGGGTAAAATTATTTTTTACTGCCATTTTCTAGATAAATAGCGCTGGAAATGATAGGATTATGAGGATCATTTCGACGGTCCTCATAATCCTATCATTTCGAACAATCTTCCCCATACACTTACACACTTAAAAATCATAGCACATGGGCGATGTGATGCGATATATTCAATCATGATCGATACACAATAAAAAAAATGTATTATTGTTTCTACATAATATTTGGCTCAAAACTCCACAATTACCCTTTAAAATTGAAATGAAAGGTTGATAATTGAATACCAGTGAACAGGGCAACTCATTCTTCCGGACCAGCAAATAACCTCTCGCAGGTCGTATCGAACTTGGTTTGTGACGAAGGGCAGTTTGGCAAACGATGACGTACTTTAGAGCACTCTGATGTAATTCCCTCCATATGGCGACCGATATTTAGAGCACTCGGTTAAAGTACATATGAACATGTCTTGTCGAAGATATGAACTTATCAAAAATGGGGTCTCATGTAACTGGCTGCATTTTATTGCTTAATAACAACATGGTAAAATATCCGCATCCGCGTGGATGCCTTATTTAAGACTCGCGTCTGCATACGCACCCACATCCGCTAATGTCCAAATTAAGATATCCGCATCCGCCGATGTCCACAGTTTGCCAGCCGGTCCTTCACCGTGCTGTATGCGTCTGTTTTCTCTCATTTACTTTCACGTTCATCTTGCACATTTTGAATCCACCTCCTTTGTACAGTCATGTGAATATTTTTAATCTCAGCTCTACACGCTTTTCCTTGCACAATGAATGTTTCCGATAGATATATTTGAAATCAAAGCCTCTCAAGATTCGCAGGGTAGAAAAGGTTTTAAATATCCATTAGGTATTCATTGGAAATTAAGGGCAGGCGACCCGTATTAATGATCTCCGGCACATTAGCATTTAGGGGCGCTTCGACCCGAGGCTGCGACCTGGGAATCGCTCCTGGAATCACGTCTTGGAAACAGGAATCGACCTTATTTTCTGTTCCGAATGGAGGAAGAAGGATGGGACGCTCGACCCTGTACGGACTCAATCCTTGCAGGCCGCCTCTCGAACTTGAATTAGAAGGATGCTTGATGGTTTTGATGAACGCTCGATGAACTCTTGAAGGTTTCTGAAATTGGCCTCTTAAGAGCTGCCTGCCTTCATGAAGACGTTTTGGGCTTGAGTGTGAAACTGCATTGGTGAAAGCATAATTTCATATTGTAATAGCATCCTTTCATATTGTAATAGCATCCTTTCATATTGTAATAGCATCCTTTCATAATTTAATAGCATACTTTCATATTGCAATAGCATCCTTTCATATTGTAATATCATCCTTTCATATTGTAATAGCATCCTTTCATATTGTAATAACATCCTTTCATATTGTTATAGCATTATTTCATATTCAAATAATAGCATTCTTGCATATTGTAAAAGCATCCTTTAATATTGAAATAATAGCATCCTTTCATATTGTAATAGCATCCTTTCATATTCAAATAATAGCATCCTTTCATATTGTAATAGCATCCTTTCATATTCAAATAATAGCATCCTTTCATATTGTAATAGCATCCTTTCATATTGTAATAGCATCTTCTCATAGAAGTAATGGCAATTTTTCCCTATTGTAATAGCATATTTTCATATGGTAATAGCATCTTTTCATGTTGTAATAGCACCGTTTCATATTGCAATAGCATCCTTTCATATTGTGATGACATCGTTTCATATTGTAGTAGCATCCTTTCATATTGTAATAGCATCATTCCATATTTTAATAGCACCCTTTCATACTCAAATAATAGCATCCTTCCATATTGTAGTGGCATCCTTTCATATTCAAATAATAGCATCCTTTTATATTCAAATAATTGCATAATTTCATATTGTAATAGCATCCTCTCATACTGTAAAAAGATACTTTCATCTTGTAATAGCTTCCTGTCATATTGTAATAGCACCATTTCATTTTGTAATAGCATCCTTTCATATTGTTATAGCATCCTTTCATATTGTAATAGCATTCTTTCATATTGTAATAGCATCCTTTCTTAAGGTAATAGCATCCTTTCATATTGTAATAGCATCATTTCATATTGTAATAGCATCCTTTCATAGTCAAGTAAGAGCATCATTTCATATTGTAATAGCAGTCTTTCATATTTTAAATAACGGCATCCTATCATATTGTAATAACATCCTTACATATTGTAATAGCATCCTTTCAGGTTGTAATTGCACCCTTTCATAATGTAATAGCATCCTTTCATATTATAATAACATCCTTTCATATTGTGATAGCATCCCTTTATATTGTAATAGCATCCTTTCATATTGTAATAGGATCCTTTCAAATTGTATTAGCATCCTTTCATATTCAAATAATAGCATCCTTTCACATTGTAATAGCATCCTTTCATATTTTCATAGCATCCTTTCATATTGTAATAGCATTCTTTCATATCATAATAGCATCCTTTCATATTGTAATAGCATTCTATCATATTGTAATAGCATCCTTTCATATTGTAATAGCATCCCTTCATATTTTAAAAGCATCCTTTCATATTGTAATAGCATCCTTTTATATTATAATAGCATCTTTTCATATTCAAATATTAGCATACTTTCATATTGTAAAAGCATCCTCTCATATTCAAATAATAGCATCCATTTATATTGTAATATCATCCTTCCATGTTGTAATAACATTCTTTCATATTGTAATAGCATCCTTTCATATTGTAATAGCATCCTTTCATATTGTAATAGGATCCTTTAAAATTGTAAAAGCATCCTTTCATATTCAAATAATAGCATCCTTTCTTATTGTAATAACATTCTTTTCATATTCAAATAACAGCATCCTTTCCTATTGTAATAGCATCATTTCATATTGTAATAGCATCCTTTCATATTGTAATAGCATCCTCTGATATTGTAATAGCATCTTTTTATATTGTAATAGCATCCTTTCATATTTAAGTAATAACATCCTTTCATATTGTAATAGCATCCTTTCATCTTCAAATAATAGCATCCCTTCATATTCAAAGAATAGCATCCTTTCATATTCAAATAATAGCTTGCCTTCATATTCAAATAATAACATCCTTTCATATTCAAATAATAGCATCCATTCATATTGTAATAGCATCCTTTCATGTTCAAATAATAACATTCCATCATACTCAAATAATAGCATCCATTCATATTCACATAATAACATCCTTTCATATCCATATAATAGTATCCTTTCATATTGTAATAGCATCCTTTCATATTGTAAGAGCATCCTTTCATAATCAAATAATAGGATCCTTTCATATTCAAATGCTTGCATCCTTTCATATTCAAATAATAGCATCCTTTCATATTCAAATAATATCTTCCATTCATGGTAATTGCATCCTTTCATATTCAAATCTATCGCTAAGGATGGGGCTTCTCAAAACTCGATGTGCATATCACAATACTCGAACCGAGTGTTTCAATACTCGAACTTAGTGCCTCGATACTCGAACCGAGTTACTCAATACTCGAACTGAGTGTCTCGATACTCGAACCGAGTTACTCAATACTCGAACTGAGTGTCTCGATACTCGAACCGAGTTACTCAATACTCGAACTGAGTGTCTCGATACTCGAACCGAGTTACTCAATACTCGAACTTAGTGCCTCGATACTCAAACCGAGTTACTCAATACTGGAACTGAGTGTCTCGATACTCGAACCGAGTTACTCAATACTCGAACTGAGTGTCTCGATACTCGAACCGAGTTACTCAATACTCGAACTGAGCGTCTC
>SDVV010002959.1:0-22093 GCA_016164225.1 Gammarus roeselii | reverse complement strand
TAATGATAACAAATTCAAAATTTACACCATGAAAACAGGGCAGAGAAAAATAATAGAGCCCAAGCAAGAAGAAATAATAAAATACTAAAATAAAGTGTTAATGATCTATAAAATGAATAAGCATCCATCCACCCCAAGGGATAGGGCGGAGGAGCTTTGGTCCCTTGGGTCGCAAAAGAGCCCGATGAATCCCGGAGGGTGACCCATGTCCCCCGGGTCTTCCTGAGTCCCCCGAGACCCTCGTCTCAGCTCATCTCGGCTTGTCTCGAATCTTTTCGGTAAGTTTCGGCTCGTCGCGACCAACTCGACTGGCCTCAACATGTTTCGACTGATCTCGACGCACCCCGACCAGCCTCGACGCGACCCTCGCCCTCTGCGCCAGCAATCCGCGGACTGTAATGGTTAATTGTACCACTCAAGCATCTCACATAAACATTTTTTTTCCCACGAAAACCTCCCCTCCCTGGGTCACCCTGTCTTAACCAACCTCGATACATATAATAACAATAACCAATTCAAAATTTATCACCATGAGAAAAAAAAAACAGAAAAATAATAGAGCCCAAGCAAGAAGAAATAATAAAATACTTGAATAAAGTGTTAATGATCTATGAAATGAATAATCATCCATCCACCCCAAGTGGGTGGGGCCTAGCCAAGTGGCTTTGCGTCTTTGTGAATCTCCCCACGGATTGAGTCACGTGAATGCCCGCCTTTAGCAGAGTGCCCAACCAGGACGGAATGTCGACGCACGCACTTCCCCAGGAGCCGGTTCCTGGACCTTCCCAACACACTCCGCCTAATGGTTACAGAGTTTCCTCAGAGGCAATTCAGTGCGGAACCGCTTCTTAGCTACCATCGAGAAATAAACATCTCAGCTGAAATCTGATCTGTTGTTATTTATCAATTTTAGTCTTACTTACCGAGAGACTCCTTCATTCCAGAGGACCACCGTTTCTTTCCTCCTTTTGAGTAAAACATTTGTTATGATCCCTCCCTATAAACAGTTGTGACATGAGCATGCCGTGAGTCAAAGCAACTTAAAGGACAATGACTTGTCAATGAATTAAAGCGGCACTGGCTGCTGGTTTGACGTTCGGTGTCAGAAGGACATTGACTCCAGTGAACTAGAAAGCCTTGGCAATATTCCCATTATTCAGGCTGAATAATGGGATATCATTCAGCATTTCAAAGATTCAACTTCCCGACATGCCCTGCTCACCAATGAGACAAAAATAATGCGTCAGAAAAATCTGTAAACTACCACAAGGCACTGTCAGTTGGCAATACACCCAGGAGTCAGCCATCATCAGTAGGGTTCAGCGTTCCGAGAGGCTACCTAGGCTGGTCTCTTAGGCTTGGACTCAATGTCAAGTTTATGATAGGATTATCCTACCTCTCGTCTCAATAAGAAAAGTGTTGGGTAAGGGGTGACTGGCTTTGCAACCCTGTCGATGAGGGGAGCGACAGGCTAAAAATTTGTACGATGCGGCCCACACACCGCAACCAGTTGTAGCCTGGGGCCAAAATCGGCCGCAGCGTAAAGGCACCAGTAATCCCACAAACTGTACAATGTTTATTTTTGCTATTATTGATGACCTGGACAGTTATCGATGATAGATCAAAAAAATCATAGAGAAGTGAATAAAATTTTAAGGAAAATATGAAAGAGAAAACAAAACCGAGAGAGGATGATGGAAAGCAAGGCAAAAATAAACTGAGAAAAGTAAAGGATAAAATGAGCGAAGAGATAATCTAATAAAAAGTAGAAAGTAAAATAAACAAAGACAAACATAAAAAAAATATTCAAATTAAAAAGCGAAGTCTATGAGAAAAGGTTGTCAAGATATGAGGAGAGATACGTTAATGGAGTTCCAACAACAAACGAGGTAAATAGAGTAAACCAGGTAGAGTATACCGAGGCAAGGGCAGTGAAGGAGAGATAGTGTAGTAAGAAGAGTGGAGTGAAGAATGTGCCGTGACCCCGTGCGTCCCTGAACCACTTGGTGCAGTGTCCACCAGTAACCTGGGCTGTGCCGCAACGCGCGTCGCTCAGCCACTCGGCGCAGTTGCAGTCCTGGCATCCGCGTGTAAGATCGTCGCCCAGACCGTCGTGCTCGTGACAAGGCTTGCATGGCAGTCCCAGTTGACCGTAACTGTTCCAGCCCCAGACATACACCTCACCGCACGAACCCAGGGCTGAGGAACAAGCTAAATTGTGGATTGATGCTAGATAACACGGATCAAAATGATAGTTAACTCACAAAACAATAAAAATTGTGGAATACAAATTCTGTTCACCTTAACAAATAAATCAGGCATGCGTTTTCAACAGTTAGGCATTCAAAAAAATATCATCCACATGTAGGTAGCTAAATGCATAACATTGTGGAGAACCTAATGTTTTGTGCCGGGAAAATATAAACATGACGTGGTGTTAGTTAAAATATTTACATATTATCGATATTTCCAATGTTGAATGAACATTTCACTCATGAATACTTTTGGAGTGGTGTCAGCACCTTGACAAATCTAACAAGATACCGACACAAATTTTTCTTCTGAAAGACATTAACCTAAACAGTGCCAGCCACCCGCAGCTACTTTCGTGATGAAAACTCCTTCAAGCAGAGGGACGGGGCTTGGGTGAGGGCGGTGACACAGCTCTCCAACTCCCAGCTGACCACGCCTGGCCACAGAGAGCGGGAAAAATTAGAAACTACCGTACAACAATGGTGGTGACAAATGATAGCCATAACGTCTATGTAGGTTATGAAAATTTCCTTTCTTTAGAGGTCAGAGGCTTTCATGCAGAAAGGATGTTTAGAAACAGCCTCACAGCACAGGGCAAAAAGCCAAGTCCAGTCCAAAGTCTCATATCATTGAAGTGTCGAGGTAGCCACACAGAAATTAGGGTTAAAGACCAACTCACCACGTTAAGAAAAAAGGCGGCTTCACTTCAATAGGAACTTGAACTGTTGAAATCTGTACTAAACTCTATAAAAATCAATTTTTTTCCTACTGTATTAGTTGCAATACCTTATGAGAAGGGTTACATTAGCAGCAGGGTGACCAGATTTGCTATTAAGGGTTCTACCTTCAACAAACACGCCCTGTAGGAGGGCACAAAATAAATTCGAATTTTTAATTATAGTAGAGCTAAGTATATCCCGATGATGCACACAGCAATACTATTTAAGCAAAAATGAAGGATTTATAAGTCGGTATCCAACAGAAGTCACGAGTGAAGGAAGGGTGTAAAGTGTTGGGTGCACTGAAGAGTGTAAGGAGTTGTAGGACGTTGAGAATGGAAGCAAAGAGGGGCTGTATGAGAGTGTAGTTGTCCCAACTGTGCTCTACGGGGCGGAGACTTGGGGAGTGAGAGCAGAAGAGAGAAGAAAGTTGAACGTCTCCGAGATGAAATGCTTCAGGAGCTTGACTGGTGTGACGTTTGAGAGACAGGATCAATAACGATGTGGTGCGAGCTAGAACGGGGATGGTGAAGAAGTGGTAGGACAGAGTCGATTCGCGTGTTCTGAGATGGTTTAGGCTCATGAGGAGGATGGATGAAGGTAGATTTGGTGAAAAGAGTGTTGAAGGCAGAGCCGAGTGGACGAAGGCCTGAGGGAGGCCGAAGCTTTGGTGGATGGATGGTGTGAAGCAAGCGTTTGGCAGGAGAGACTAGTGCGGAGGTAGCGAGAGAGCGTGCACTGAATATGCGTGAATGGAGAATGATTGTGAACGGATGATTTTTGACGCTGCCCTGATGTGCTTTCCCGCCTTTGGCATCTCGTTGAGAGACGGGATGGTCGTGGACGGGGGGAAGGGTAGGGGGGGTCAGTCATCATGACGCAGCAGGCGTAAACCAGTCACACTGTTGGACCCTGCTAAAGGGCTAAGTTGTGCGAGTGTATGAGAGGAGTGTGAAGTGCACCTACCGTAGGCCACCCAAGCTTGGGACAACATTTGTTAGAATAATATCAACACTCAGGATACACGTAATGAAACAGAGTTCATGAGGCTCTAAGTTTGGCGCATTTTATGAACTGCCAAAATACATAAGATTAACATCTCTTTGAGACCCATCTTGTCAATAGTAGGTCCTACACACTATAGCTGTTTTTCAAATTTTTGGTTGGGCTGCTCTCACCTTTCACAGGAAATAAGTTTTGATCAAAACGTTCATTGAATCGATTTAGGAAATATGTGACTTTCTCAATGCGGACTATACAGTTGCTAGTTTTGATGTAACTTCTTTGTTTAGTAATATTGCCCTAACAAAATCATTTACATCATTCTCTCTGATATATTTTGGCAAAATGTCATAATTGTGGTTTTGATGAGATGCCTTGGAAAAAAAAAGTGGCAATCTAACGTTTGTTATGCACATGACATAGAATCAAAAAAGAAATAGGAATTCCTGGATGTTACAGTTAGGAAGTTGCAAAACTAATTTAAACAACTTTGTACCAAATAAACACTCATTCAGTCCTTGGCATGAAATTTCGCAGTGTTGTAACAGCGACCTTTACATATGATATATTGTGTCTAGTATATATATACAGAGCATACATAATTGATTCTACTGATGAAGCATTCTCTCTTTAGCTGGATAACCTTTGAATGTTTTTCAAGTGATGTATATCCCTTGGCAGCCATAGGATCTGGTTTTGTAAAGATGAGTAGTTTGCATCATGCCAAGATCCCAGCTTCGTTGTTCTCTGGCAAAGACGTCACCATTAGTATTCCCAACAATGCAATGGCTAAGAAATCAGTAAAAATTAAACTTATATGAAAATTCAAGAGTTTTGCCCACACCACAAACTGACATCACATTATTTTCTATCACAATTTCAATATAGAAAATTTTTCACAGTACGAGAACAAGATACCTTGCCTACTGCAAATGTATATGTTCTACTAATATATGTGTACCCAGTGTTAGGCTATGTATTGTGGGGAGACCACATTTGCACCTCATGATCTTGGCCGAACACAAGGGAGTGCCATCCATACTAGCACCCTAATGTTTTCTCCACTCAAAGTAGGATCGGAAACCATGCACTTGAAAATAAATCGAATTAGAAATAGTTTTAAAATAAATTCATTCACAAGAAAGCTTGATTTAAAACTGATTAGGATCATTATAATCGATCAAATTAGTCCCTCTCTGAATTACAGCATCTCTACTCCTTTGAATAATTTGCGTTAAGCAGATTGTACCTTAAATTGTTGTCTGTCAGGTTCTATATTTTGTATATATCCATCCATTCAACTTTTCAAATTCACTTCAAAATTTCTTGTTCCATAAATGGTAATTTATTTAGGCCTAATTTTGAATTGTTCGGATCAATATACCCTAACATTTATGAACCCTTTCTATATTTTCAGATGGTATTTATGATGGGGGTCAGATTACACTCGGAGGCTTACTAATTCAAATATATTATGTTGTAACAAGATGTTTATAGCATCTCATGCTGATTAGATTGCCTTTATTGCAGCATCCGTACTTTCGATTTATTTTCTCCCTTTCTGAGACATAAATTGATTGACTACGAGACAAATCATAAGCAATTCCTATTTCTTTGATTTATTTTTTCTTGTAAATGAGCACTACAATCAGAATGAGCATTTCACAAATGAACTTTTATTTATGAAATAGCAGCACTTGCAGTAATTCCTTGTCCCATTCATTGCCAGGATAGTCTCAAGTAGTGTGATGGGAAGGTAACGTAAACTTGTGATGCAAATTTATGTTTCTTATAGTAACACTGGCTAGCAAATAGCAAAATAAAAAATTGTAATAGCAATACCAAATACATGATTATTTCTTTCCGGCACGCATGCAATAAAGTGGTTTAGTCAAGTATTGCAGAGTAAATACCTTGGGCTGCATCTACAAGGTTCTCATTTCCATAATAATTGATCGCCATTTTATCAAGTATTTGTGTAAGAATGAGTTGAACCCCATCAAGATGATGAGCAGCCTCTGAAGCTTGAATTCCACAAGTGCTCTGTCATTATCTTTGCCAAGCCTGATGGGTTAGTGGGGGGTTTCTGTGTCTTGATATTGTTGTGGTGTTGGAGCGTTGGCTGTGTCGTGGAGTTGGAGCGTTCGCTGTGTGTTGTGGTGTTGGAGCGGTGGCTGTGTGTGCTGTGGTGTGGATGTGCCCGAGTGTGTTATGCTCTGTGCGCTTCAGAGTTGTACACAATAATGAACAGTGCACTGTTCTAGCTGCTTTGTTTTCTTGTCATTCATACTGTTTGTTCATATGATAGCTAATGTTACACACTAATTCCAGATAATAATCCTGTGTTTAGATAGCTGTTTTCAATACTATATTGGCAGGCATTGCTATGCTGGCCTCCCCTAGCTCTGTCGCTCCTCACTGATCTGTAATGCTGCTGGAGGGGCTGCAAAGGTAAGAGACACTTGAAAAAGTTTTATGTTAATGTTCATGCCTTCTCATTTGACATCAATAGCAAAAACTTATTAGGAAGTCACATATGATTGTTGTGTATTACAGCCTCTAACTAATTAGGAAGTCACATATGATTGTTGTATATTACAGCCTGTAACTAATTAGGAAGTCACACATGATTGTTGTATATTACAGCTTGTAACTAATTAGGAAGTCACATATGGTTGGTGTTTATTGCAGCCCCTTTTATTTGTAGTTATTTTGACACATAGATCATCACTGGCCCCCTGATATAATCCAGATGGTGACAAGATAACTTTACAAGAACAAATAGGTCATTATCTACAGTTATAGGTCATTTCTTAACAGGATATTAAAATCAACACCTAATGCATGGGCAATCAAGTGAAATTTAAGGGGGTTTCTATGAATGGAACCTCATAACTTTTGGCTAAGAAATTTTCAGAACACTCATTTAATGTATTCTTCAGCGGCTTTCCAGTTCATGATGCTGGCATGTTTGGTTGATGCAGAGCACTCTGTTACAATTTTTTTATCAGATTGGACTACAATTCAAAATAATATGAACTTTATGAGGCCATTGTTGATCCAGCACTAAGCAATACCCATCAACAAAATATAAAATTTAAATAAATGGGTGCATGAAAGATGTATAACTTAAGGTTCTCGTTTTTTTCTTGTTCAGTATATACATCCTCTATTATACATTCACTATTGCTATCTACGTTACCATAGAACATTATTTCAAAATTAAAACTTTAAAATTAAAGTCATTGTTCCTAGTAATTTGAGACAAGACACCTATGTCTCAAACATTGGTGTTAATAATTTTGCATGAGGTGTAGCTATGTGACAAATTAAATATCATGTGTGCAGAAAATTGTTTTCATTCATGTAGAAAATTGTGTGCTTGTGATTCCAAGTCTTGATACTTTATGGCACTAAAAGTAATAGTGAATTGAATAATTTTTCAAAACAGCCCGCATGAATGGCATCAACTTGATTTAGCTAATAATAAAGCATGGGACACTTAAATATACTGCAAATAAACACCAACGGCTTCTGTCATAAACAAATAATCTCAAACACTTCCTCCGCAAGCACCTCGTCCACATCGCCCTAATAAACCAAAGAATAATAAATAAATAAAATCTAGGACACAAAAACATTCCTGGGTTCCCAACATAGCGCCGCGACATAGTGAAGAACGACAGCAACGACGTCATTACACTACCATACGTAAAATTTTTTACTTCAGAAACAACTGCACACAATCTGTACAACTACCACTGGACAACAAACTAGGAATCTCATTCAAATCTAAGAGAAACAATACAATTTATCCGACATATACATCCCTTGATTCACCCATGACAACTGCAGTACACACCTCACCTACACTACATTGAACAAAGAAGTTGTCATCATTGACCAACTAGACACATTGATCACATTAAATGACACAAACACACTAACTTAAAAACCTTCAACCATAATTCTCAAAAGACCTCTCCTGATTTTCTACTTCTACCTTTGTAATCTTGCTCTGAGCAGTCGAGGGCAGTACACCAGGATATATCTTCTAACCACCTCACAATAGTCATAAATTATCCACTTTTATCCCCAATCCACAACAAACCCTCCCATACTCTAACCTGCCCCACTGGCATGACAGGCTAGAGGTGTGATGGTGGGTGTGAAGAGTAAGTGCAGTTGTGAGTCTACTCAGGAAAGTCAACAGAACGGTCGTCTGGGCGGCCGTGGCACTGATGGTTTCACTGGCATTGGACTGTTTAAGTGGAATATCTTTGAAGAGGTGAAGGAGCTGAACGAGAGGAAGAATATGGAAAGGCTCGATTATGCCGAGAAGTTCTGCTTATGATTATGAGTGTTGAGCTGGTGGATGATTTTTTTTGTGAAATTTGCCGTGTTTGGGCGTTTACGTTGATCCGAGTGACATGGTCAAGATTGGTGCCACCAGTCTTGTTTACAGCTAAAGTGACCAATGATGCTCGAGGTAAAACTTACTGTCTCAGGCCCCTAGGCTAAAAAAGTGGGATGGTTTTATGAGAATTTTAATCAGAAAAACCTTACTTACAGGCAGAGAGGTGAGTTGCTTCCTAGGAGGCAAGCTCTCAATGCATCAGAATGTGACAGAGGGGACAGAAGTGAATTCTTGGCACATGTTGGCAGCTGCTGCTGGTCAGGGGGCTGGTTTCGGCGCAGGTCAGGGAGGGCCTGTTGTTTCCGAGGATTTCTCCAGTCGGACACTGGGTGGTGGTGATGGTGATCGAGGCGGTGACGGTCACGACGGGGGCGTTGGAGTGGCCACGGTGGAGGAGACGGCGGTGCTCGTGGATGCGGCGGTGCTCGTGGATGCGGCGGTGCTCGTGGATGCGGCGGCGCTCGTGGATGCGGCGGTGCTCGTGGATGCGGCGGTGCTCTTGGATGCGGCGGTGCTGGTGGCGGCGGTGCTGGTGGCCGCGGAGTTGCTGGCGGCCGAGGAAGTGCTGGCGGCCGAGGTAGTGCTGGCGGCCGAGGCAGTGCTGGCGGCCGCGTTGATGGTGCTGGGAGCGGCGGTGGTGGTCGTGGAACTCCGGCTGGTTTCATGTCGTCCAAGGTGGCCTTGAGGATGGTGATTTAAACTAGCCCGTCAATCTTTGCAGAAGGATTTCCCTATTTTGCGATTGTGCCGAGTAAATTTGAATTCTCTTCTGAATAAGGTCCCCTATGTTGGTCATATGGTGCAGCAGTGGGACTTGCGGATGGTCGGTGTGTGTGAGTCTTGGTTGACTTCGTCGGTGTTGTTGTCCATTCTTGAGTTGCCAGGGTTTCAGCTTGTCAGGTAAGATGTGGTAGGAGAAGTAAAACAAACATGGAGTTTGTATATATGTTGCAAATAATTTCAAGTTTATGCCAATTGAAGTTGCAGCCATTTCTCTCCTGGATTATGAGGTTTCACTTGTGGTAGCTTACCGCCCGCCCTCCTATTCAGCTGAGGAGAATGCTGAACTGATTCAATTCCTGTTGAAAATTTGTGTTTGTAGGGAGGTCGTTGTTCTTGGTGATTTTAACTTGCCTTCGTTGGATTGGTCTGTAGACATTTTTGATAATTATATGCTGATGACTACAAGTTGTACTTGAGATACTCGCGCAAAGACACTGAGTCTGCAGCTCAAGGTGTCCAATCACTGCAAATTGGGTTGGATGCAGTTGACTTTGTTGCACGGTCATGGAACCTTGGACTGAATCCAGATAAGTGTGTTGTGCTGCGGATTTTTAGAGGTCGTATTGATTTTGATGCTTTGGTTCCAGCTAACCAGTACGTCCTGCAGGGCAGAGTGTTGAAGTTTGTTCCTACACACAGAGACTTGGGCGTCAGTGTAGATACCAGTCTCCGATTCCACCATCATATTCGTGTGGTGGCTGCAAAGGCTAGTGGGTTGGCCAACTGTTTGTTGAGATCAATCAACTGTTTGCAGGTCGCGGGAATTTATGCTGTCCCTATAAGTTTTGCATATTCGTCCCCTTATTGAGTATGCATCCTGCGTTTGGAACACTGGATATTGTGGGGACTGCAGGCTGCTGGAGTCTGTCCAGAGGAGATGGACTAAAAATATTGATGAACTTTCTGGCAAGGACTATGGTGATCGTTTGAGGAGCCTGGATTTGTTTTCCATCAAGGGCCGGCTTCTTAGGGTAGACCTGATCAAATATTGAGAAATTTTGCATGGAAACTCAGAGGATTTGCTAACTATGTTTTCTTTGGCTCCGAGAGTTGGTACAAGAGGTCATGGGCTAAAGCTGGCGTTTCCTCCTCGCTCCTCTGATGTCCGCAGTAGGTCCTTCAGTGTGAGATGTGTTGGTGTGTGGAATGGCTTGCCTGCTGACATGGTGCAGTTGACAGATATCACTCGCTATAAGCAAGCCCTTGCTGATCTGATGTACAAGGAATTTTTAGATTTTGACTAGGCTGATGAAATTTAATTTATTTGTAGGGATGCGTGTGTAAGCATGTATGTTTTTTGTTAGTCTATATGTATATGTATGTATATATGTATGTGTATGTTTTATATTATGATAAACATAACTGCTGTATGATCAGTTGCCTGAAGCACAAATTTTCAGTTTTTTTTTCCGCTCCATTGTTTTGCCGGTCTTTGCAGTCTGGCGTGCTGTGGCATTTGTGCCTCCTGTCATGCTCTGCACTCTGGCCTTGCTGGGGTGTGGGGTGGTCTTGAGGCAACCAAGGTGAAAACCCAAGGTGAGAAATATGCCTCCCGTTGATTCACAGTTTCTTGATTATTTGGCTCTTCTAGGACTCACTCAGTCTGTGAGGAAAAGTACTTTTATTGATTTGGGTACCATTCATGATCTAATGCTGACTACAGAGGGAGATCGTACGTCATCTGTGGCAGTTTTGCCTTCTCTCCCGGGGTGCCACCCCGGGAGAGTATCGCTTTCAGATGGATAATGTTTCAGTTGATCCTGGTTTGAAATCAGTCATGTGGTCTCGTGGAGATTATAATAGTATTAGAGAGGTTTTGTTTGTTTCAGTCAGTTTTCCATTTTCTTGTCAACAGGTTTGTCCCCACTCAAGACTGCGGTACTGGATTTAGATTCACCTTCTGCCCCAGAACCTGATGGTATCCACCCTAGTGTTATGAAGTCATGATCTTGGCAGCTGTCATTGCCATTGACTTTGATATTTGTGAAGTTGTTAGGCCAGAGGCCTGGAAGGAATCTCATGTTGTTCCCTTATTAAAGTCTAGTGCAAGGAGCAACCCTTCGCAATTATTGACCTGTGAGTATCCCTTCTGTTTGTTGTAAGGTGCTGGAGTAGGTTATTGTGTCACAGGTGGTGTCATTTCTGGAAGATTTTGGCATTTTCTCTAGTAGCCAATTGGGATTCAGGGTGGGAAGGATCACGGAGGATCAACTTTCGCTTACTTATGGTGAGGTTGCTGATCTATTAAATGATGGAATGGTGGTTGATGTGGTCTTCCTGTGTTTCTCTACGCATTTGATGTTGTCAATCACTGTTTTCTTGACCAACTGAGATGTGTGGGTATTTATGGAGGATTGTTGGATTAGAATTGTAGTTTTGATAGGGAGGCGAATGTGTTTCTGTGGGAGGAGTTGTCAGTGACTTTCGGGAGGTGACGAGTGGAGTGGAGTACCCAAGGGTCTGTGCTGGGCCCGCTCTTGTTTCTGCTATATGTTCATCATGTTACAGCGGATGTGGTTTGTAAAAAAAAATGAAGATTTTTGCTGAGGACTTCAAACTTAATTTGAGTTTTCTTTGCGATTTACAAGCAGTTCGTCTAGGTGTGTCTGCCCTGCAAAGAGACATGAATTTGGTGCAGTCTGTGTCCCTGTCATGGAATCTCTTGCTGAACATTGCCAATGTTTTTATGCGTTTCTACAGGGTTTGTCTTGAATTGGGGCAGATTGATGATGGAATTGCTTGTAATTTGAATGGTGTGGTACTTGAGGTTTTTGATTGCTGCAAGGACTTGGGAGTGCTTGTTGGCTCAAGGTTGCCATTTAGACGAGTGTTGGAAAAAAGGCTTCCACTGTGGCGACCAGTCAGCTTTGTTCTACTGTCAATAGGGGTTCTGTTTTCATGGTCTTTGTTTATAACTCATATAAGGCCCATCTTGAACTGCTATTGTGTGTGTGGAATGTGGGATATTTGGGGCATCTGAGACTTTGGGAGTCTGTGCAGAGGCGGTGGACCAAGGAAATTGATGGGCTGGGAGGAGTGGATTATGATGAGCAGCTCAGAGCTTTGCAGTTGTTTCTTGTCAAGGGTAGGTTGTTGCATTTGGATCTGTAGAATTGTTGGAAGATTCTTCCCTAGTCTGTAATTGGTAATTTAACATTTTTGAAAATTCGGGTTCGTCTCCTCTGTTTGAGGGAGCTCCGGATATTGGCAGACGTGTGCATTCTTTCAAGCTGGTGGTTCCTTGCTGTCCGACTGACTATAAACACATATATTTTTTTATTCTTGTTGTGGCAGGCCTAAAACCATCTGCCCTCTGATGTGGTGCAATGCAATTACCTTTGAGGCATCAACAGGGCATTGACTGAGGAGTTGGGGGGGGGGGGGTGTTATGAGTTTTGCTAGACAATAGATTTGATTTCGTGGTGTTGTTTGTGATTTTGACAGTTGTGTGACATTGTTGACTGTCTTCAGTGCTTTTTGTTTGACTTGTTAAGATCAATACTATTAGCGCCCTGCTGAAGCTTTTGTGCCATGTTGTTCTTTTTGATTGCTGACGTGCTGAGGTATACTTATACTGCCTTCCATGCCTGCATGCCCTGTTGGCGGGGCTGTCGGGGCTGTGGGGGGCTGCAGAGGTGAGATACAAATGTGAGACTACTAGAGAGCAGAATGGGACAAATACACAACTTGTACATCACTCAAAACACATCTAGTAACAACATCATAAACATTTCAGTACCATGCCTCACCATGCAGATACACAATGCATACTCGCAAGGTTCGTCAGTGACTTCAAACAAACTTTCTTGACCCCCGTTAAGTGCAACTTCAGCAGCAAAACTACCTATGCAATTTACCCTACACCAACAAAAGCATCATATGGATTCAAACCTCTAACTCGGAAATAGATGCAGGCATTTGTAAGCTACCAAAAAACTTGTGGTGGGATGTGCTGGCACACACCAACGTCCAAAACCCATCATCAAAATTATAGAAATCAACAGGAGCCTCAACAGCAAAAACTCTGATCAAATAGACCCACATGAGGCCATCCTACCACCCAACACTAACATCATACTATCGGACCATCAACAAGCATATAAATTCAACAAAAACTATGAAAACACTTGACCCCTACCACACTATCCAGACAATAGTCAGCTGCTCTGGCAGTTACACAAATTTGAGATTGACCCAAATCCTGACCGTTCCTATACAACAGCCATGTCCATAGCCATCAGCCAGATCAAAAACTGCTCAGCGATGTGCTCTGACCGCATATTGCACTTTCGTCTTAAACATTTAGGTCGCAAACGATGTCAAGACTCACACAGACATCTTTAACCTCTCCATTCTACACAATGCCATACTCAATACTTGGAAACAAGCTAAATTCATACCTAACCTGAAACCCAACAATCCCCCAGATTCAAATATTACAGATCTGGTTTTACTCTCCCCAATCCCTCAAAAATTTGGAAAAACAGGTTCTAAACTAAATCAATGCCCATATAATTTTCCTCTGCACAGCTTGGTTTCATGACAACTTCACCAACCTCACACGGACCATCTATGGATACCTGAACTATAAAGAAGCCAGCATAATGCACCGTGTCATGCATTATTATATTAATGAGGCCTTTGAGACAGTTCCATGACACATTCTCATGAACAAAATATTCGACAAGGATATCCATCCAATCTACAAGGAGAGGTTTGCTAATTTTCTATCTGGCAGATATGCACACTTAGTCTACAAAATCAAGCCATCACGAATATGCCACTTCCCCAATGGTGTCCTGCAGGGATCCATCCTCTCCCAATCCCTCTTCAACATCATCATGCATGACCTGCCCACACCATTACAACTCAAAAGGTTCATCTTCTCATACATGGATGATTTTACAGTCAGCTCACACCACCAACACGATACTGCTGCAGCAAAATAAGTGTCCACAAGCAATTTCTATTCCTTACAATATTAACACCAGACAACGGTGAACACATCCACCCTCATGTCACACTCGAATTCACTCCCATACTCTGCAATCCCACACCCACGATTCTTGGAGTAATATATGAGACACGGGAATGATGTACAAATAGCGCAAAACCAACACCAGCACTGAAGCCTGACCAAGACTGAACGTTACCCATGCACTTACCACAACTACATACAAACACTCAAAGGAATCAATAGGAACACAATTTAAACAATTCCTCAGACCCATCATTTTTTATGTAAACACTACCTGGTCCTCTAACCTTGCCCACACACACATTAACTTCCTGCAAAGAACACAGAACACAGCCTTATGCATCGCAACAGGCAGTACACAGACCACTATTATTCCTCACCAGCATGAAGAAACAAAGGTCCTCCTCTCAACCCTCATTTTGATATGAGGGGACACAATTTTTCAATCAGATAGTGAGCCCGGTCCATTTGTGCCGTGTCACCTTCTGAACACACCTCAAGCTCACCAAGTGTAAGTATCAATAACGGGGGAGAAACACTTTGGTTCCTAGATACCAACATTCCACATCCAACAGACAATGCATCTATGAAGAAACGGATACAGACCACTTAACAGCTTTTTCACTGGCTGACCATACAGCAACCACGGTCGTATAGAATCACCCACCAGGTGGAAAGGAGATATGGACAAGCTGAGGTTGTCCAGGGGTGACAGAGTTCATCTGTTGAAGCTAAGTTGCGGGCATCACATGGCCCTCAAATCATACCAACATAAAGGTTCTAAAACACAGCTCTACCAAATATATCAAACATATATTGATTGCCAATTTCTAGACTGTATTGGACAAAATTTTTTGCTCTGACACAAACATCATGAATAAGGTGGTATCTTGCAATATGAATAACATGGATAGAGTTAGAATAATGTTAGTTGTAGCAGTTGTAGTTCCAAAGAAAGGAGTCACTCACTATTACTGCACATGGGAGGGAGTATTAGAATTATTACTTGCTGCAGGGATGACTAAAGTATTTTACATGTTTAATTAGAGCTTGATTGAATAAAACAGCAACAAGGTTCATAACACATGTTTCAATATCACAACATGTATGCATGAAACCATTAGAATTTGATGATAAGCACCTAAGTTAAACCATGAAAATGATAACTCAGAAGAAACACCAACCAAGCAAGGATAGCACACTTACAGCAACTTACATGCCGTCGCCCCATGTAAAGACGGCACCATTGGATGTTCTGAGAAGACCGTGCTGAAGGCCAACTGTCACGTCAGCCACTGCATGGACATTGGTTATTGATGGGTAGAGCAATGCAAGAGGGGTTTCCATGTTTTTTTTGTTGGTGGTATTATTGTAGATGCAGTTGTTAATCAACTTCAAGTTTGCATTGCTGTCAGGAGCTTCAGACACAGTTCCACTGGAGCCACAATCTGATGTTGGAGGCCAAAATAGATGTAGTGGAACGGTGGGATTGGTGCAGGCACTGTCGATCTTATCAAGATTATTGTCTAGTTTTATTTGTTCTTGCTGCCAGAGTCGCCCATCTGTTGGGAAAAAACATTGATTAGAAAATATATTTGGCTTGTTGTGTTATTAATTCTAAAAAATAGTTCAAAAGCATGCATATCAACTTATAAAAATTGCTATGAATGTGAAATTGAGAAAAATCTAAAATCACAGTTTGCATGTTAGTGTATGCTAGCAATTTAGTGAAGATATATTGTCTCATCACTAAATGCATCATCTTCATTTCCATGCTAAGTGAGAAGTGCAATGGTCTTCTGATGCAATACCCTTAGGTTTTCATGCCATCTTGGAAGGACCTGAGATCCAAACTAGGCCGGATCAATCGTTTTCCATTATGCCATCTGGTATTCAGCCAGCCATCAGTTATGTGGCTCTCCACTATTTAAAACCTGCCAGCTGGCTGCCCTTTTCATAGAGATACTCCAGGTAGGAACTCTTAGTGTTATAGTTTGTAAGGAATCCTAGCACCTGGTATGCAAAATGGATCTAACACCTTCATGTCTTGCTGGGAAGATGCACTTGCTGGCCTCGGGGTGTTCTATTTAACAAGGCAATCAAGATAACACGTTTAGTATCTATGTAACATGTCTTCTAGCGCCATAGCATTCCAGCACTATGGCCTACTAACAACTATTTTGAAGGCCAGCAGATGGCACACAATAAGCTTTGTCAAGCCAGGGTTACAGGCAAAGAACACGGTAAAAATCCCCAACAAACCAGTTTGTCCCTGGTACTAGTTGTTAAAGCAGACTGGGTCAAAGAGGAGCAAAATGAGAGGCAAAAACAGGTCAGGGTACAGTAAACTGACTATTAAGCTCTTGAGTTTCAATTTTAATGAGATTAAATTAGACAGAGCTGGATTTCCATAAAATGAGGATAAGCCAGGAACTTCAGATGTAGTCAGGGTTGGTTGGGTAAAGCCTTTTGGCCTTTTGAACAGGTTTTCCAAGTCAAATATGCTGGTACAACCCCTGGTAAATCATGGTTACTAATATTAGCATGTAAATCATAAAATTTATTGTATAATAGCTATAGAACAAGGAATTGATGAGTATATTAATAGTGAAGACTCATCTTTCATACATAGTGAATATAATACAGTTTTGATGTAAATTTAATTAATCAAGGGGTTGCATCAAGTGTATGACAATGGTTTTCACATTAATTGATCATGTAACAACCATCAAAAATTATGTAAAAAGAACAAAGCTGCTAATGCATCTGAACAGGATAGAACAATTATTTTTTTCATTTTTTTTTGTTGTTGATAGCAGAAATGAAATAATGACAATACATCAGCCAGATATCACCATTGCACACAGTAAAACAAGTCAGCAGTTCATTTCATGCAATAACATCTTGTCTTCCTTCAAGTGTTTGAACTGGAAAGTGTTTAGCTATGCTGGTTCGTTTCACACAAAATTAGGAAGTTGGATACATAATGAGAGTGTGGCCAGACATATGATGGTAGCTAAATAATAATTCAAGATGGGAAAGTCAAGTCATTATGCAGCAAGGCCAACTAAGAACACATCTTTATAGGATGATGATGATTTTAATCAAGTCCTAAATTATGGTAATGATATTACCAGTAGGGCAGTGGCATTGAGCTTGTTGTGAACTTGTGGGCTAACCATGAAGATACATAAAAAAAACTTCGTAAAATTTTTTTTATTGAATATCTCTGACCTGCCAAAATGTTATGACTGTCAAGGTCAGTTAAAGACAAAGTTTTGCTTTCACCATAGCCTGGGACTCTACTCTGTAGACTGTTCTGTAGTAAATAGATGTTGAGAATTGAAGCATCACTGAAACTTGCTTCTTATGTTCTTGTGTCTTCCAGTTTGCCTTCTATAGTTAATTAGTTGTCTTATGGAGTTTTTCATTCAGCGCTAACTTTTTCTTATTTTCTATTCTGCATTGGATGTGATAACAGCCCCTATAACACAGAAACAATGATTTTGAAAATTACTTGTGTTATATAACATGTCCATTGTCCAGTAGCTATCCATTGTATCCTACATTCCTAATTTAGATTTGTTATTCTATCAGGTTACTCAGGGGTCAGATATACCGTATTAAAGTTGTGTTTATAGTATCATAATTATCATTAGCATGAAGCCTATAAATGCATATTGTTATCTAATGTTATCTAATGTATCAGAATGTTTTGGTTGGATACCATCAAGATCCAA
Organism: Gammarus roeselii; assembly: GCA_016164225.1. Taxonomy (NCBI): domain Eukaryota; kingdom Metazoa; phylum Arthropoda; class Malacostraca; order Amphipoda; family Gammaridae; genus Gammarus; species Gammarus roeselii. The sequence goes on along the minus strand of SDVV010002959.1, from coordinate 4,201 downwards.
GTATCAAACCTTCACATTTTGCGCTAATCTTTTTCTGAATGTAAATTTTATGATGTATACAACTATAAACTAAACATTTATATAATTAGCTATATATACTGTTATTAACCTGTTGATTAAAAAAGTTGTTATCCAGTACAAATTTAACCTGTACAACCCTACCGCCAATACCAGGCTCCAGGTGCCTATGTGCAGTCATAGAAGTAGAATGGCAAAGAAGGATGCTCAACTTCCAGGAGTTAAAAAATATCAGACTTCAAATTCATTTCAAAATTCCAAAGATTCATCATGATATGATTGCAAACTACAGATACTAGAAAAATGCACCTCATCTTAGATACAATAACATATAAACCTGACTAAAATCACATTTATTCATTGATAAAAGCAATTTCAGAAAATATACTCTTAAAAAAACACCTGTAGGTGCCACTTGAATGACAAGCATTACAACACTGAGGGTCCTTGCCTATGGTACCTCCAAATAAAGTGCAACAGCAAGATAATTAAGCATGACAGCAGAAAGTAACAAGTCTGAAAGCAAAATAGTTTGCCTATTGTTGTCTGGCTGAATGCCACATGATTGAATACAAAATGGCAATGATGCCTTCTTAGAAGGCGTATAATATGTAGCTATGCTGTTTATAACCTGCAGGTTCTGCCAACATGGTGTCCAGCCCCAAGAGCATTGGGTCTACAGGGCACAGGACTGGAATGCAGCAGATAAATGAAATCGTGAGAAAGTTCCCAAATTCCAATGACAAGTCTTACATCGATGGAAACAAATTTAGATGAATGTATGCCATATCAGGATGCTACTCATCAGGAATAGCAAAAAAATTATTAAATCAATCTTGTGAATTAAAGATTTAATACATTAGTTTCCATTAATGCTATAACACAATAAAATGATCAAAATATCATTGCAGTAGATTAATAAAATATTGTAAAATAAAATCAAAATTGTTCAATAAAACTTACCATATAGCTCCCCATATAGTTAGCTACCTTTCTTATTTCCCTCAAAATATTTCATATGAACGCATTTGAAATATCAACAAGCTACCAATATACCAATTCATTGAATGATGCTTTTTACTCTCATTTAAATCTTCATCAACAATCCTCATTCCCATTGGGAATGATCATTTCCTCTGCATAACCTATGTTTACACAAGTTTGAATAACCAAATTGGTGCCATTATCTTTAGGATACAACCAATATGCTGAGTGGAGTATGGATAGAAAACATTTGAGCTCTTCATACAACTCACCTTGATCAAGGAGAAAGAGTGTGTTGTCATCAAAAAGCATGATATCAACAAAAAATATTATATTCTCTATCTTGTTGGAGGCATATTCTTGCACACCATCAACATCAGTTTCAGATTCCATTTCAATAGATCTACTACCATTACTGTGGCCATACACTTCACTCGGAAGGCAAAATGGCACTAAACAGGAAGAACTTTTATCATAAACTTGTTTCTTTGCCTTGCATATGGACAACAAATCACATCTTTCAGGGATCTCATTTGATTTTCGTTTCCTGGTGGGTTCTGTTAAATTGTGACACTTATTTTTGGACAAGCAGGAGAGTAGGTCAGTTGCAACAATAGGAATAAAGTGCCACCCATCTATGCTATACTGTACAATTTTTCCGCTGTAGTTGATGCCCACCGTTCTGTGAAGGTTGGTTGCAATCTGAAAGAAGAAGAAATGCAAGTTACAATTACACAAAAAGATCATGACTCAAAGCTACATTCTAAGCATAAAATCTAATTGTAATTGATATTTAGCACAAAGTTTAGTGGTGTATTTCACCAAAGTTCACACCTTGGCAAGTGGTCTTGTGGTTGTACCAGTTTCAGAGCAGTCCAAGTCAATCATAGAGTATACCAGCTGATGTGTAGTTTGCAACTGAGGGTAGCTCAAAAGGCTGAAGTGAATTCCCTACAATAGCAGATGACTAAATGATTGACCAACAAATAATGTTTTCCTGCACCTTTTTATTTCAAGTAAGGCCAAGGAGATGAAAAAGTTGCCTTTCAAATCCTCAGCAGCTGTGTATTCTTATTTGGACATAGGCTATGCTCATTACCAATGACTGGTAATAATTAATAATGAGAAAAATAAAATGACAAGAACGCCAGCACAACCAGCTCTCAAGTTGGAGGGGTTGCTGAAATATTCCGGCCAGAACGACTGTGGACACAAATGTGCTTTCTCACCTTGTAAGCCTCATGAATGCTCAACCTGCCAGCAAAGCCAGAGTACAGAGCAGGACAGGAGATACAAATGCAACAGCACACCAGAATTGTAAGAGCACAGCAAAATAAGAGGTGGAATTATAAAAAAATGTGCTCCAGGAACCTGACTATATAGCACATCTGTAGGTCACAAAAAAATATATACATACAAACAGATCAAATATCATCAAGCTAGTAAAATTAAAAAAACTAATCATACATTAGATCACCAAGGGCTTGCTTATAGTGAGTTATGTCAATTACACTATCCCTCCTGGCAAGCCATTCCACACATCAATACATCTCACACAGTAGGTGCTTCAGTGACCTACTGCAGACATCAGAAGAGCAAAGAGGAAAACAATTTTCAGCCAATGACCATTAGTTTCAACTCAGAGAGAAAAGGAGAACATATTTAGCAAACCCTACAATTTACCATGAGTCATATCCCTATGTCAAGTGTTATGTCTACATGTGTACCTCAATCAAATGCCACTGGAAATATGTGAGATCAAACAAGTGCCACACTTGTCAACTACAGCAAACGTCTTGAGGTTCAAAAGCCAATAGGATAAGTACCAGCTGTGTTCCAAATCTACCTGCAATAATTGGATACCTTACTGTGGGGAAAACTCCTTACTCAAATGACATTGTTCAGCTGGGATTCAACTGGCAAATGTGGCAGCAACATGCAAATGCTCATGCTAAAGCACAAGTAGAGAGTGTCCCCACAGCTGTTGGTAAAGTGGCAGCTATGCTGTGTTTGGATGTATCAGTGAAGATACTCCAAGTAAATATGTATCACTGAGATTGGTGAACGCCAAAACTAGGGGTGGACTAGGGCTTATATTTAAAACGTATAGGCTAGATAAACATAGTTCCAACAACAACTTTGGAGAGTGTATCTCTTGATCAAGTCTTGAAAAAAAAATCTTCCATTGCAGTAGCTACTCAACAACAGCTTTTGGACAAATTTTTTTTCAAGTGATAGTTACAAAATATAAGAGAAAAAAAGTATCAAAAATATCCACACATATACTGTCAACTATGTTGTAATTATTCACAAGAACTTCCCAATTATGAATCATATGCTATGATAACATGAAGACTGTAAATGATGTTTTTCAAGATTTTTCATCTTAAAATCCCCTCCACAGCTTTCAAAATTTAAATTTTGAAAAGAAGTGTTCCATATAATTGTAATAGCTACTCTGAAAAACCTCACAAATGATGTATTGCTTGTCGAAAATATTTCAGAATTGTAGAAATTGTTTCGGTAAAAAAAAATGAAGTTAGGTCAGTATATGAAAAAAATTGTGTACATTTGCAAAATCTTCAAATGTGGAAAACAATGTTGCATATGATAGTATGACTATACAAGAGCTTTCTAATCAAGTATTGCATGTCATGTTTATTTGAAAACTTTACTTTAGAAGTATTTTTAAATTTTGTGAGTGTTGCAGCCAATCAATTGAGATACAAACACACTATTTTAGAATTGGGGTTTGGAGCCCATACAAACAATATAGGACTCCTAATCCTCCTGAAAAAACAATGACATCTGTGAAAGATTGTGCCCCAGCTATAACTGTAAAATACAATTCACCAAGAATTCCAGTGACATACGAGATACAACCAGCTAGTCAATAGATACTCAATAGCTTCTGTAGCGGTTTGGTATCTTAGCATTGGGATCGACCTGCAAGCTGTGTCATCTCTTTGCGAGTGGTTTTGCCCCCCCCTCCCTTTTTTTCTCTTATGTGGGTGGGTGGGGTTGTTGTGGTGTGTGTGTTGTATGTGTGTGTTGTGTGTGTGTTGTGTGTGTGTTGTGTGTGTGTGTTGTGTGTGTGTGTTGTGTGTGTGTGTTGTGTGTGTGTTGTGTGTGTGTGTGTTGTGTGTGTGTGTTGTGTGTGTGCGTCGTGTGTGTGCGTCGTGTGTGTGCGTCGTGTGTG